>JADRCH010000176.1:1352272-1368393 GCA_019843965.1 Rhynchomys soricoides
AAGATCTACGGCAGAGCAGTAACGGACCCGTTATGTTAAAAGATCTACGGCAGAGCAGTAACGGGCAGAGCAGTAACGGACCCGTTATGTTAAAAGATCTACGGCAGAGCAGTAACGGACCCGTAATGTTAAAAGTGTCTTTCAAACCTGAGACCCTATCCTTTCAGAAGAGAGAAGAAGGGGAGGGAAGGAAAGGGAAGAAGGGAGGGAGGGAGAGGGGGAGGGGGGGAGGGAGGGAGAGAGACAGACTCCTGGGAGGCAGCCCTCTCCCTTTACCCGCTGAGCCTCTCTCTAGGCCCTTTACTGTAAACCGTCTTACTCGAACAGCTTATGTTTACCACTGATGTACACAGTTCCGTTCAGCAGCTACCAGTTACTGAGTAACAAAGCCAGTCCTGTTCAACATAAGACAGAGCTTTACATAGCTGCAGAATTTGTATTTTGTCTGAGCTTGTAAGAAAGGTGTATTGCATTTAAGGTACTCATAACTAGCATGTAAGAAGGCCAGCAGTAGAGACAGTAGGCATGAGTTAGTTACTCAGGTAAAATTTTTTTTTTCTTTTCTTTTTTTGTTTTTCCGAGACAGGGTTTCTCTTTGTAGCCCTGGCTGTCCTGGAACTCACCCTGTAGACCAGGCTGGCCTCGAACTCAGAAATCTGCCTGCCTCTGCCTCCTAAGTGCTGGGATTAAAGGAGTGCACCACCACTGCCTGGCTTCAGGTAAATTTTTTATATCCCTTGTGCTTGTACTAGCCAGCAGCTACTGAACATCTATGATATACCAGGCACTGAGCTAAGTGGTACACAGCAAGGGTTGGCAAAGTTTTCATACAAACAGCCAGAATGTAAATATTTTAGATTTTGTGGGTACGTGTATTTCTTTCAAATCTTTTTTTTTTTTTTTTTCTTTTTTGAGACAGGGTTTTATGTAGCCCAGACTAACTTCAAACTCAAGAGGTAGCTGAGGATGACCCTGAATTCTGGCCATTCTACCTACACCTTCCAAGTGCTAGTTTTACCATTGGTATAATCATGGCCAGATTTTCTGTCAAATACTTTTTTGTAAGTTTTTTAACATTTATAAAAACAATATGAAAAGTATATCTGGCTCAAGGGCTGTGGTTTGCCAATACCTTATTTAAAAGGGTCAAAAAAAAAAAAAAATCCATTAAGTGGAAGGAAACTATTTTTTACTTGTATATAAAGTAGACCAAGGCTATTGATAAATATGAAATATGAGCAAAAGTAGAGATGAGGAAACAGGATCCTTAAAACATCCAAATACTGTACAAAATGACATTAAAAAATAAATAAATAAAGACTACATACTCTGGTGTATATACTGGTAGCCAATAGACTAGTCTTCCACCCAGTACAAGGGTCTCAGCTGCAAAATTTAACAGGTCAAAAAACATGTCACTCAGGTGATAACTCAAGGAGACAGGAACATGGCTTTCTGGACTAACAAAAAACAAATATTTCAAAGTAAGTAAAAAGCATAATACTGCTCACAATAATTATTTTAAAAAATTAACAATTTTTTCAAAGTAATAGCTTGCTGAATTTCACTCACCATTTTTCTATCCCCTTCAGTATTTCCTTCTGAGAACCTGATCTTCTTGTGGATTCTCGGATACCATATGGAGCTAGGCAGAAAACAAAACAAAACGATGTGACGTCAAGTCAACCAGTCACTAGCAAGGGACAGACTCACATGGTGTGCAATGAAATGTGATAACCAGGTGCACTGGCTGGTTTTGTGTCAACTTGACACAGGCTAGAGTCATCAAATGAAAGGAGCCTCAGCTGAGGAAATGCCTCCCTGAGTTCCAGCTGTAAGGCACTATTACACTTAGTGATCAATGGGGGAGGGCCCAGCCCATTGTAGGTGGTGCTATGCCACCTGGCTGGTGGTCCTGGATTCTATAAGAAAGCAGGCTAAGCAAACCATGGGGAGCAAGACACTAAGCAGAGTCCCTCCTGCATCAGCTCCTGCCTCCAGGGTTCCTGTCCTGACTTCCTCCAATGAAGGACTATGATCTGGAGGTGAAAGCCGAATAAACCCTTTCCTCCCCAACTCACTTTTGGTCATGAGTTTTTGTCACAGCAATAAAACCCAAACTAAGACACCAGGGAAGGAAAAACATCACCTATGCATTATTCTACCCAAAATAGTTAACATAAAATGCTCAGGGAAGGAAAACTGTATAAGGCTGTGGACATATTTTAAGTAATGAAGCCCCAAAATTACTAAATGCTATGCCTGCCTCTGAAGTAGACCAAATACTCAAGGAAGAAAACAAACAAACAAAAAAAAACAGTCCATAATATTAGTGGTTCAACTGACAAAATTGAGTAATAAACTGTAGATTAAATTATTATATCAATTTACTAAAGTTGATTGCTATACCATGTCTAAGATACTATCTGTGTTCTCAGAAAATACACACTCAAGTACAGAAGGAATATGTCACAGTAAAAAAACGAATAGTAAATAATGAAAGGTCACCCAAGTTTCACAATGCACATTCACAACGACATCTTAATGCCATCAGGACAATCTTTTTTAAGATTTAAAATGCTCCAAGTCATCAAAGAACAAAAGCCAGCTGGGATAAAGGTCTTAATTTTACACTAATTACAGATTTACCAATGCTATAGAAAAGGCACATCTGTTTAGACAGGCTGCCTCAAACATTCAATATTCTAAAGGTGCAGACCCTAAGTTTTCAAGTAGTATTCTGAAGTGAGTTGACTTACAAGTCTAGAGAGGAGATGCCAGCAGAGACAGATGCTATATAGGCTTTTGCCTATGGAGAAACGTGAGATTGCTGAAACCCCTTGAGGCTGGCACAGTAACCATACACAACACTCTAGATCTAGTTGCTGACACATTAATGAACAATCACAGTCAACATAAAAGTATATGCCTCAAAAAAATGCAAGAGAAAACAGATGGAAAATTATGTACCGCTATAGTTACAGGTATGTTAAATAAATACATTTGCTAAAATGAATCTACAAACCCTTACGTACTTAAATTAGCAACCTTCTGCTTAGTCATAACTTTGTATTGTTTTTATACGAGGAAGCATGGGAAGAACCTTAGAACAAGTAGGCGTCTTAGAGTGTGTTAATACATGGGGTACTTAACATGTACTTCAGAAAACTAACCCCATTCCTACTCTGTATGAAAACAAACTCACGATCTGTGATGATTGCATCAAAATATGTTCCCTTCCTCCAGGAAGGCTTAGATGCATCTGAAACCAAAACATCAAGGTAAAACTTCTCTAAGCCATACTGACGAAGGTTCGCCCTGATGTTTTCATCTGGTCCACGCCATTTCTGGTTTTTTCTACTAGCCTTTCCTAAAGAGAAAGAAAAATGAAGGTAGAAAATTATTCCATTAAACAGAGTGTTCTTAGTTTCTTTAGTTTATCCAAAAATACTTTCATGATCATGCAAACCCATACTTACCCACAGAAAGTATGTATTAATTTCTAATTCTAATTGTATGCATACAATGAGGCAAGTATTATTTCACCTTATTATTTTGAACAGTAAATGTAACTTTTTTAAGTGGCCAATATGATACATAAGTAAGAGGACTATGACCTTTCCCAAAGCAGTAAAGACTTCCGTGTTGAAAGAGTGTTTGATCAGACAAATGAAACGGAAATGGAGAATGCTAACTGGAGAAACACAGCAGCTGTTGCCCGTGCAGAAGCTGCACAAGACAGAAACGTAACTGGTGAAAAGTCAGTGTTTGAAGACAGAAAGTGGAAGATGATCAGAAGCTTAGCAACTAGGAGACCATCCTAACTGGATGATGATCATCATCATCATGTCAGTGTTAAAATCAGAGAAACCCGAAGGGAAAAAAAAAAAACAGCTTACCAATGAACTATGAGATATATAACCATCACGCACATGGAAGCATACATTCATACACACAAAACCTGAAAATGATACTAACTGAAAGACAGTCATCAGGTAGCTCACTTGGAGCCATCATCCTTTAAGCAAGTGGAATTGGAGAGAACGTGTGGGATTCTAACCTTGGTACCAGCTTCATAAGCGATTGCTCTAGCATTATTCTCGAGGCAGGGACTGGAACATAGAGACCCTCCTGCTTCTACTTCCCGAGTGCGGGAATTACAGCCATGCACCACCATGTCCAGCAATTATTCATATATAATTAAAAAAAAAATAAATGAATAAATAAGTAGAAAAATAAATGACAGGAGAAAAATAGTATGTATACTTGTACATAGAAATAAAACCATAGAGCCTTAAAGAGACTCAAATAAACTGTCAAAAGGGAATTGTACTGGCTAGTTTTGTGTGTCAACTTAACACAAGCTGGAATTATCACAGAGAAAGGAGCTTCAGTTGAGAAAAATGCCTCCATGAAATCCAGGTGTAAGGCATTTTCTCAATTAGTGATCAAGGGCAGAAGGCCCCTTGTGGGGGGTACCATCTGTGAACTGATAGTCTTGGGTTCTATAAGAAAGCAAGCTGAGCAAGCCAGGAGAAGCAAGCCAGTAAGAAACATTCCTCCATGGCCTCTGCATCAGCTCCTACTCCTTGACCTGCTTGAGTTCCAGTCCTGACTTCCTTTCGTGATGAACAGCAATGTGGAAGTGTAAGCTCAATAAACCCTTTCCTCTCCAACTTGCATCTTGGTCATGAGGTTTGGGCAGGAATAGAAACCCTGACTAACACAGGAAGTGTTTTAAGAACTGATCCAAGTTACAATAGCAGAATACCAGAAAACAATTTCAAAAGCATGAATTTAAGTTGGTATTTTTAATAGCATTCCAATATGGGAAATATACTTTCTTACTCTAATTCCATTCAATCACACATCATTAGCGAAGCTATTAAGTTTTTAAATAGTTTCAGTAATTGCTACAAAACTAAAGTGAATTAATGTTTCCAGTTACACTCATTTACAGGCAGAATCTTTAAATCTGTAGAAATCTCAAGTGTTTCAAGTATGTTCTAGTCACAAAAATCTAAATTTTCATATTACTCAAAGACTAAATATTAATCCAACCTTGCTCAATGCATGATTGCTGAATAAATCAGTGACAATAATCTTAACTAGAAACCACACGTTTCTATTGATTGATTGATTGATTAATTGATGGATTGATTTACTTTTATTTTATGGTCACTGGTGTTCTGTCAGCATGTATAGCTATTGTGGTATTATGTACGGGTGTCAGAAGCCCTGGACCTGGAGTTACAGAGAGGTGTGAGCTACCATGCTGGTGCTGGGGATTGAACTTGGGTCTTAGGGGAAAACAGTCAGTGCTCTTAACTGCTGAGCATCTTTCCAGCCCATCCCCCTACACACATTCTTAATGTGTACTTGCTGACTACAAATGGACACTCCACCTCGTTCATATTTTCCTTCCCGACACTGCTTCACAACCTTAGTTTGCCTTTAAAAACAAAACAAAACAAAACAAACAAACAAAAAATCCTTCTTGTATTAGGATGACAAGTTCCTGGCCAGGGATGGAGGGAATTTTTCTTAATTCATGTTAATATTCTTCTAGTTCACATCTCATACAGTGAGTGATCATATCATCAAAATGTGGATACTCAAAGAAGTTTTACAGAAAATTACAATAAAATGCTGTGCTTTATTCACTAAAATGTCACATAAAGCTACCTTCTGATTTTAAAGACCTACTTGGCTTTACAACAAACACTAACACTGTAAGTTCTACTCACCCAAGCCGTGAACCGTGTTGTAGTCTATGTCTGTCCCACACACATATGCACCAAAGTGAGCAGATGCTATCAGGAGGCCACCTGGAAAATCACACAATTATGACTGTTAACCAGCAAGTCCAGACTAGTGTTCCTTTCCTGATTTAATTTGATCCAGAGTCTTGCGAACTAGCTGCAGGCAGAGTACCCTGGAATGACATCAAAACTAGTTAAATTTAGCAAGGCCCAGAACTGAACAAATAAACCCTAAACTGAACTTGCTAAATCAGCCAAAAGGCAGAGAATCAATTCATATTGTGGCACTGCTACTTCACAACACTACCTAGGGAATGCTATTTATTGTTCAAAAAGATGATAGTTAGACATTTTCAGGTTATCTAAGATTATTCAAAAACACTCTGTTCCATTTTTAAAAGTGAACATAGAAGTCTGCAAACATAAAGATCGAAAATAAACTAATAACTGGACTCCAGTCTCAAAGAATGGAAGTGAGCAAGTTTCACACGTGAAATGTTGATTTTTACAGGTTAAAACATGGCCTGTTTTAAAATATTGTCATGCAGTTATTTTTTGGAATAAACTATAAATATAAATTTCTGAGTAAGTTATCTAATTAATACTATCATTTTCTATTTTACAGTGCTATGGCTAAAGTAAGAATAATATCCCAATATAAAATTACCAGACTAAGGAAAAATGACAGATGTGACTGGTTCAAAATGAAAGAAAGTTCTAACAATTACAAATGAAACATTTAAAGAAAATAAGTATTTTTATTAAGAAAAATTCAAAGTTAAATAAAATATTAAATGTATTTTTATTAAACTGCACATTATTATGTATTCAAATAAGGTGCTTTTTATGATTGATCAATCCCTAATTATAATATGGAATATGTCAGTCAAGTAGGAATGAGAAATTCATTTTTAGACTACAACATAAGTACGAACCTTAGGAGCAAATTCTCGGGTTTTTCTTTCCACACTTTTAAAATGTTACCTCTAAACTTAGTGCAATGTCTTAACAGTGACAAGAGCTATACATTACAGATCTACAGCCATTTAAAACATAGGGAAGTATACTTAAAACACACTTTGCTCAAGTAAATACACTAACTACTTTCCTGTTGCATCCCTTGAAGAAGGATGTCAGGCTCAAAGCACAGCAGAGCCCAAAACCTAGGCCTTCTCACAGCAACCCTGAAGCATTTGTGAGACGCAGTATGAGGGAGACCTCATAATTCTTTGTCTAGAAATGGCATAGTCTGTAGTTAGGAAAGGTATTGTTGCATGTGACGACTTGTGAGACTCACAACGTCACTTCACCCAAATCACAAGGAATTACTACGATTCTGCCAACCAAGGCAGATACTCACCTAGAAGAGCTAGTTGTCAAGGGGACAGAAAAGCTTTCCTGTGCTTCCTTAACCAGAACCTTATCCATTGCTTAGAGGGACTTTTGAGAAGACTCAACTTACAGCACACTGCTGAAAGGAGACGAATAATCTGTTAGACTCGCCTGGACTTGTGTCTTCTTTTAATTTTTAAAATAAAATCGTAATAAGTTGGTTTCTCTGGCACTGGGCAATCGGTGCTAATCCTCTACTGTCTTCCACTTACAGCAGTCTGTATTTTGTCACACCTTACATGGAATGTTCTTGGGTGAAAAGGGAAACAGAGGGGGAAGTGTGGAGAAGGTAGGAACAGGACTCACCCATTTTTGTTATCCAGACTAAGAATATTATTAATACCACATATGTAAGTCAGACTAACAACTCAGTGTTTCAATTTCCTGTAACTTAAACAGTAACCATTTTAAGGTTAGGGTAAGATCTTACAGGCAAAAAAATACAACGAGCGGAATTTAATCCACACTTTAAGACTTCATTTATGAGTTTTGTCTCTGGAGACAAATGTGAGGAAACGTGAGACTAGGCTTTGGTTTTGCTAAGAGAGAAAAGGAAAAGAAGCGGGTGCCCTGCTGCCACGGTGTTTTACTGTATATGTTTCATCCCTCTGCAAAAGGAGCTCTAAGTGAACGAGCAGCCTGGGTACAAGAAGACTGCTGAGGTAGCAATACAAGCAGACTAACCATAGAACCATGGAGAACTGTGAGAGACGGGAAAGCAGAAACACCTACAAATCATCTGAAGATAAACAAGGCAAGTATGTCTCCTCGGTGGACATATTATAGACCCGCCTCACCTGAGAGGGAGCCCACACTATGGCCTCAGAGTTCTATACTACACAAGACAATGGGCACACACTCATCTCAATTTCTTTAATTACCAACAAAATAAATTAGACATTTACAAATTAAAACTTCAATTCCCTTGCTGCCAAAATGGCAGTCATTTATCAATATTTCGGAAATTAGCCCATGAGGGGACAAGAAAATGAGTTCACAGTCAAACATTTCATCATCGTTTTCTGCTCACTATATCTAAAATCGTCACCAAAAAAGTATCTAAGTCCATAAGAAAGTAACAATTAAAAAATAACAGCAGTAGGGGCTGGAGAGATGGCTCAGCTCTTTCAGACGTCCTGAGTTCAGTTCCCAGCAGCCACATGGTGGCTCACAACCATCTGTAATGGGATCTGATGCCCTCTTCGGGTGTCTGAAGAGTGACAGTGTGCTCACATACATGAAATAAATAAATCTTTAAAAATAATAGTAGTATAGCATCCCACTGAATGTCTACCAGTTTTCAGGTAACACTCTTAACAGAGCATGCCCAGAGTGCGGCTATGAGGAGGGCCTGTAGTCACCAGGTTATCCTAATGAGGAGGACTGTAGAAGCCCAGGCTCCTCCTCCTGCTCGAGGCTTAGAGGTAAGCAGTCAATACTACCCTGAGTCCCTTATCATTGTCTTCTCATACCCAAACAAGGCCTAACACTGTCAAACTAAAAATAAACCCTTCTCTTTGTAAATTATTTTGCATATTTTGTCATAACAGAACGTTTATTAGCATACCAATTAGCTAAAATAGGAGCAAATTCTGTTACTAAGCAAATTAAGTGAAGCTGTGCATTCGGTTACTAAAGGCTAACACCAACATAGGTGTGGTGTATTCACGCTAAACTTTACTAGTAGTACTTCCTCACCACTCAATTTAAATCTGACTAAAATGGGAAAATATTTCCCAAAACAGAAGGAGAGCGAGGTCATAACGTAATTATAAGCAGGAGCTAACTGTCTAAAAGAAAAAAAGAAAGATGCTTACACAAGAAAAGATCTCAACGTACTCTAAAACCTTGAAAACAAGATCACCAGTCCTCACCAGTCAGTGCTGATGTATTTGGAAACGGTCCACATTTCAGTTTGAAACATTAAAGGGATACACTTGAATTCAGTAAAACCACAATCATGGTAGCCAACAGGATGTGAAAACCCATGGTCATGAGAAGGCACAGGACTACTAACTTCTCTGGTCCTTTCCAAGGCACCGGCTGTCTAGGAAGCAGGAGTTCAATGAGGAGACCAGTCATTCTTTACAACTACCTGTGCAAAATTAGGGGCTATAACCAGTTTCAAAGTAAAAATGTCAAAAACTGACTTACATCTAAAGCCAACTTAAACCACAAATACAAGTTATGAGACTATATTGTAGTGGTAACTCTTGCAAAAATTCACCAATCATTTGGCCCCACTCTTCTATGGGAACAGTGAGATAGATGATCAAGGCTGTCCATTGCAGGGAGCCCCCCATAGCAACCACTGTCAGGTACCCATACCCCTTACCAAGCACAAGGCGGGAGGCATCTTCATTGTAGGGAGCCCCCACAGCAAGTACAGTCAGTTATCCTTACCCCTCACCATGCACAAGGTGGTCAGCACCTTCAATGCTGTGAAGATGGAATTTCACCATATGTCTAGGCTCGACTGCATCAAAGGTAGCCTACTCCTTTTCCTCCCCTGTTAGGACAATGTTATTTTTAAACTCTAAGGTCTACCTTCAGTGTGTACACCAGTCACGTTGTACATAAATATTATATAATTCCAAGGAACTGTTTTTACTTCATAAAAAGAGTTTTTTCTTTGTTTGTTTTTAAGTTTACAAATGAGCTAACCTAACCAGATGGCTACATGGGTAAAGTCTGGTGGCAGAAACGTGATGACCTGAGTGAATCCCTTGAACCTACATAATGGGGAAGGAGAGCCAACTCTGTTCTCTGATTGCCACACCCCTACAGTGGCAAGCCTGTGCTCAGACATATGCATTGTGACACACACACACACACACTCCCCTAAGTGGCAAGCTTGTCCCCAGACACATGCATCACGCTGTGCACTCATACACCCCACAATAATAAATGAAAAATTTAAAGCTGAAGAACAAGAGTAAAGCTGAGATTCTAGAGAAAGACAAATCATAACCATCAATCACATCATCCACAATAATAAACCGGATCAGAGTTCTAAAACAAAAAATATATCACTTCAAGAGGCAAAGAAGAAAATATAAACAAATCCTTTGTAAGTTGAATACAGGGAAAACTTTTATCTGGCAAGAAAGCAAATACTATCAAAGTCAACTGATAACTGATAATTTAGAAAAACATATTTGCTATGTATTACAGAAACACTGGAAGAGGATATGCTAATCTCTCTACAAAGGCATCCTTATAAGACGCAGGGGAAAAAAAGGCATGAAAGTCTATTCAAAATATGCTATATAATTGTCCTTAAAAAAATAGCTGAGACTTGACTTATAATCAGATATAAATTAACACTATATTTAGATACCATTTTCAACCAACAAATCGGGAAAATTTCAAAAGCTTGACAATGTATTCTTAGGAGTAAAACTGCAGGAAAGCAAGAATTCTCTTAGATGGCTGCAGAAAGCCAAGGCTGAATAACAGGGAGCATCTAGCAACACCACAGACCCCTTCAACCTAACAATCCTACTTCCAGGAAGGTACACCAGGGCTCTATCTTCAAAGTTACTAAGGATCATTGTAAGCATTATTTTTAAGTATAAAATATCAAAAACTATCAGTATCCATGTATAAGAGATTATTTAAACAAACTATATATTTATGGATTAAAACTACAGAAGAAATGAAGATAGGCTAGAATGTAGCTCAGTGACAGCGTGGCTTGTATTATCTCCAGCACCAAAAATAACAAGAGAATAGACAGACTCGAAACAGGAAGAGATTTCTAAGAAATACAGTTAAGTGGGGGAACACATACACACAAAGAAACAACATACAGACTATCAAATATTTTATATAAAAGAGTATGAGTGGGGCTGGAGAGATGGCTCAGTGGTTAAGAGCACTGACTGCTCTTCCACAGGTCCTGAGTTCAATTCCCAGCAACCACCTGGGGGCTCACAACCATCTGTAATGGGATCTGACACCCTCTTCTGGGGTGTCTGAAGACAGCTACAGTGCACTCATATACATAAATAAATCTATGAGTATGAGTAAGAAATTATGCCTATATAAGCATATCACTAGAAAAATCAATGAGAAAACAAGGTTGGTCACCAAAGGAAGGGACAAAAAGAAAAGCATATTATTTAAGTGTAGCTGTAATGTAAAACTAACATAATTAAACAGAAGTAATGGTAGGGAACAGAAATCTAAAACTGAGAGGAAACTACAACAAATGAAACCCTGTGAATTTCAAATGGAGAGAACAGCAAACACAGGATCTGCCTTTATTGCGTCTTAAGCAGAGACAGACTGAAAGTATGTCTTACATTGTTTACGGTAGGTGTGGTAGTTTGAATGAGAATGTCATCCACAGACTCAGATACTTGAACACTGGGTCCCCAGTTGGTGCTGCTTGGCGGAATTTTGGTGGTCCCTTGTGCTTGAGAAGTACATCACTGGGTGTAGACATTGGGAGCAAAATGTCCTGCAAATTCCAGTTTGTTCCTTCTGCTTGGTGCTTGTGGTAAAATATGTTAACTCAGCATGCTTGCTCCTGCCAACTTGCTGCCACACCTCCCCAACATGATGGATTCCTAGGTTCTAGAACCGTAAGTCCAAATAAACCCATCCCTCCGTGAGTTGCCTTGGTCATGGTGTCTTAGCACAGCAACAGAAGGCTATATTATATACAGGATTCTTTTCCCCCAAGTGGCGTGGGTTAGGCAATCGTGACTATTTTAGATAATTATAGAATTGAACAAAAGAGCAAACATGCTGAACATAAGAACCAAGGTTCTGAGTGCAGAGAAAGGAATGCATGACAAAGATGGAACAAGTAGAAAATAAATCTGTGATACTCAGCTGAAATAGATGCTACACATATAAACCCATGATTTCTGACAAGTCTGTCAGTAGGTTTATTATGTGCATACACAGGAGTATATGCGTGTGCATTTCCATTTGCTTTTACATACATATTGTATGTATAAGCATGTGTATTTCCTTTCTTACCCTCTGAAGAGCTTTAAAACCCAGATCTTGGTTCCTGATACTATCTCCCCACTAAAAGAAACAAGAATTACTGGGAGAACTGACTGGAGCCAGGGCTTTGGGACGTAAAAGATAAGCCAGAAACTTGAAAGTTCTCTTAAAAAGAATGCTAGTTCACAAAGACAGCTTGGATGTGAAAGGCCTGGTGAAAGCAGGCTAGTATGAGTAAGGAAGGAATTAAGGACTAACAGGACATGTTCTTCCTAACAGAGGAAAGTGAGACTAGTAGTTCATGCCAATAATAAGTAAAATTAACAACAGGAAGTGAAGAAAGGTTTCTTGTTTACAAAATAATGAATGTAGACCAGTAACAGAGGTGCAAGAGTAGAAAAATCTTACAAGGAAAAACTGTTTCAAACAAGAATCTTGTCAATGGATGCTAACCCTGACTGGTCAAGAGGAGGAGACATCTGGATAAGGAACAGGATACTTTACTAGCTCCTAATGTGCCTCCCCATAGTGCTTTACATTAACTGCAAGAATAGAAAATAAAACAGTCACCATCACACAACAGAAAATCAAATTATAATACCATGCTGATAATAATTACTATTACACTGAGAGGCAGAGAAGCATGGTCTGTAAACCTTGAGAAGGACACACCTCTAGTGTCATAGTCCAGCTGCAAATGTATAACCCATCCAATAATGAGAAAGACTCAAGCAACTCAAATAAAAACTATTCTAGACTTAAACAATTTAGTAATGTTCCAAACAAAGACAATGTTAACAGCAAAATACATCCACCCACAGAATACAAGTATATAGATGATATATATATACATATATATGTAAAATCCTATTCTTAAGCAATGTATACTAAAAAAAAGAAATGTATACTAATATATTTGAGAGAAGAATGTAATAAATGACCAAATGATTCAAGAAAACACATAAATAAAATAAAATAATAAAGGAAGCCAAATGTGAACAAAAGCTTACGCTGAGATTAGATATGTAAGTATTCATAACTTTTAAAGAAACTTGATGTTAGTTCCAATAACAAGCTCAAAATGCAGGACACTGTGTTCAGGTAAACGAAGATAGGAGAGACCAAACAGGTAGGTTGAGGGTGAGATGCATGGAGACATAGCTCACTGGAGAATTAGTTCAAAACAAATTCCAAAAAACTCCTTGCACCAGCTGGGAATTCTGGACCTGATACTATTTCTTCCTAATTACATTTGGTCACACTCCTGAAGTTAATTTGGGTGCAAGTGGCAAAAGCCTAAGAGAGACAGCTCTGCGGAAGGAAAGAAGACATGAACTGTGGGGTCAGACTGCTGGAGTCAATCTACAAAAGCATTATGGTGTAACCCTCCTAGCACTGTCGCCATCTTAGGAAACCTTTTACAATATCTTCATGTTAGTTGTCATCAGAGTAGAGGGAGCACGTGGTACTTCACACATTTACTCAACATTTGCACCCTCATTGCTCCTTAGACTGACAGCTACAGTCACTAACCAAACAAGAATAATGGGGTTAGTCAGATAAAAAACAAATAAAGTAATGCTCGCCCAAGGGTTACATCAAGCAAGAAAGCACTCTGAGGCAAGAAAAATGTTAGAATCCGAGGAAGTCAACTTGGAATTTCAGGCCTTCCACAGACTTAATTAGGGAAGCATCCCAAGGAAGTTATAACGAACATGGTATGGTGTCAGCAGGCAGGTTCTAGTCAGCTATGTAGTCACCCTCAGAATCACACTGAAACACTCCCACAAACAGAATCAAAGATATGTCTCCCTCAACCCAAATATATGGCTATTTATGTAAAAGCATGAATATTTAGTTCCTCTTGACTTTTTTTTATTCTTCCCATAGTTTTCCTAATTAAATAAATGATTCTATAACATTTTTACAATGTTATGAGATACTGTAAGACATCTGTGAAAAAATAAGACCAATGCTCCCTCCAGTGGCTTACTTGGGATAAAGCCTACAAAATCCTAGTCAAAGCCACCAAGTGACAAAGTGTTCTAAGTATCATACAAGAAAAGATTAGTCTGCCAATTCACTCTCTTGTCCCTTACCACTGTAAAGAAGCAACATCTATGCATTAGTGTAACCAATGGATTTATAATACCTGTTCCAACAAAGGGGTCAAAGACAAGATCATTTTCTTTCACTTTTGCATGGTTGGTCATGATGAATGATAAACCAGCATCCATACTTGTATTTCCAATAAAATGTCTCTTTTTGACACTGTATGACTCAATTAGCTCTCTTTGTCCATCTGCAATCTGGATCAGAGGTATTTGTCAAGTTAGTGTAGCTATACAGAACAGACTCAAGATAATTATTCATAATAAAATTATAGCACCTTGCTAATGAGAACACTTCTTTCCACTTATTACTATTCTAAACTTAATCAATTAAAAAAATCAAAGAAGCCAGGCAGTGGTGGCGCACGCCTTTAATCCCAGCACTTTGGGAGGCAGAGGCAGGCGGATTTCTGAGTTCGAGGCCAGCCTGATCTACGGAGTGAGTTCCAGGACAGCCAGGGGCTACACAGAGAAACCCTGTCTAGAAAAAACAAACAAACAAACAAACAAACAAAAATCTAAGAGATGGTGGAACATCTTTTGGGTATATGCTCAGGAGTGGTATAGCTGGGTCTTTAGGTAGAACTATTCCCAGTTTTCTGATAAAACTCCAAATTGATTTCCAGAGTGGTTGTACAAGTTTGCACTCCCACCGGCAATGGAGGAGTGTACCCCTTGCTCCACATTCTTGACAGCATATGCTATTGCTTGAGTTTTTGATCTTAGCCATTCTGACCAGTATAAGATGGAATCTCACAGTTGTTTTGATTTGCATTTCCCTGATGACTAAGGACTTTGAACATTTCTTTAAGTTCTTCTCGGCCATTCAATATTCCTTTGTTGAGAATTCTGTTTGGCTCTGTGACATTTTTTAAATTGGATTATACTGATATCACTAAAATCAAATCTTTTTACTTCTTTTCAAATCCAGTAGAACTCAAATTTAAATATAATTATCCTAAGGAGTGGTCTTGAATATTCTCATGTCCCTCTTGTCTTTCAAGACAAGACATAATAACATGGGTCTTGGCTTCCATCCACCTTCTCCAGCCTCTAAGTGAGCAGAACACGTCCATGATGTCTCTCAGAACGGAAGACTCAGATTTGAGATCTCCACAGATCGCCAAACAGGCCCCGTACTCTGCCCTCTCCCTGCTTCACCAACAGTAGTGCTGACATTCTGGGAAGGCTTGCTATCCATCACCAGGTACCCCCTTGTCCTAGGTCCCCTATCTAACAGGCTCTTTGTGTTTCACAGGGATCTCTAAAAATTACAGACCATAAGTACATACATTTTGGCAATTTTAATCCACACAGCAGTTCTGACTCTCAAGTTGCTTCAAATTTTTACATGTTAAAAAAAAAAAAAAGAAAGAAAAGAAAAAAATCAAACAATGGCGTGACATTCTGCTGTCACATTTTGCTTCTCCGCCGCATGAATGCTTGACCGGTGCTCCTAACTGACCTACACCCCCACATTTAGCTTAAAGAAACAAAACAAAACAAAACAAACAAACAAAAAATGGAGTAAGACAGGTAGAAAGAACATGCTCACCCATCTGCCAAAATAAATATTATGTGGATTCTCAGGGATACAGTTTGGGTCCAAACCATAGTCCTCCAAAATGGAGAATATATGCTGTGGTGTCTTTAAGTTCACTTTTCCTTCAAATGGCAGAAATTCAAGTGCCTAAAAAAATAGAAAATAAAACAAAAGTAATTCTAATGTACTACAAAAATTTACAAAAAGAATCACAGAAAATAGTGCTTATCTACTAATATATATTGAGTGAGTCTAAGTCTGGTGTCCAAACGAAACAAGATACATACACACACACAAACATGGAAAGTACTTAACAGATACTATATGTTCACATCCATCAACAGCTAGGGC
>JADRCH010000176.1:1368403-1493645 GCA_019843965.1 Rhynchomys soricoides
CATCAACAGCTAGGGCGCACTGACTGCAGGCTCTGGGTCAGCCAGTGCCACTTACATCTATTCGTTTCACTTTTTCTTCTTGAGTTAATGTTTTATTGAACGCGTGAATCTTTATTTTGTATGTCGAGTTTGAATGCAGAAATGGAACCTAAAAAAGAAGCAGATAAGATTTTTTTTAAGCTTAGGAATTATACCAAAACTGCACACTTGCCTATGTAAAATCACATTTCACTACGCACCATCTTCTCCACAGGGTAACTTTTAAGAGAAGTATACAGCTCCTCAGAAGATTTTCCATGACCCCATAGTTCAAATATAGACCTAGGAAATAAATGATTGGTACTAACCTCAGTAAAGAACTTAGTTCAGACAGCAATACATAATAGTTATTTTACTATTTTCTTTATGCTTGATACAATAAAATGGTCATTGGCTATGCTTCCTAATCTATTTTTAAGAAATATGTACACTGAAAATAAATAACAACATAACCTCAAACCACA
The DNA here is from genome assembly GCA_019843965.1 of Rhynchomys soricoides. Taxonomy (NCBI): domain Eukaryota; kingdom Metazoa; phylum Chordata; class Mammalia; order Rodentia; family Muridae; genus Rhynchomys; species Rhynchomys soricoides. The sequence continues at coordinate 1,368,907 of JADRCH010000176.1, forward strand.
CAAATAAGTTGAAGCTTACATGAAAGGAGGGAAATTAAGTTAGGGTATTAACATTAAGTCAGAGTATTTCCAAGTTTTCATCATTTATACACATACAGAAATGTGGGAATATACGTGCATATAATTGAGGGGGGCTAGGGATTCACCCAGGGTCTCGTGTGTGCTAATAAGCACACTATCGACCACTGAGCTGTATCTCATGTCCTTATTATTACATACTATACTAGACCAAACAATGCAATAAAATCCATGGTTTGTTTTTTTTTAAGGAAAGCTGCAGAAAATCATGTTTTCCTAATGTTTTCCCTATTATAAAGGGACAGGGGATGCAAATACAAACCCTACTATTAGTTTTAGCTATTAATAAAACTAAGTTACTCAAAATGTTGAGCTCTAACAATAAGTACCCAGGGTTTGCTCTCTGCTTCACGTTGTGTGATACCACAGTTCCACAGGACAAAACTCTGTTTTCTGGCCTCTGAATGCATCTGCACACATGGACACATGCAGATATCCAGGCACACAGATATACATATAAAATAAAAATGTTTTTAAATCCATACTAAAACTATTTTAAATTAATTTTAAGCCTAACTCAACTATAGAAAAATTTGAATGACATTTAAGTATGTTCCTGAGAGTCTATTTTAATTATCTGTAGGTAGCAAAACCTAATTTTGAAAATGAATTCGCCTTCTACTAGATGTAAAGCAAGTAATGCTCCTCTCATTAGCAGCGTCTTCAGGGAAACTCCAGCCGCGAAAAGGAAAAACAACCAAATGAGAATCCTCATGTTTTACAATATTATAGAATTATTAATTTTCTACTTATCAAACATATGCATCAAAAGACATGAGCTTTAAACATGTAAGTTTTGAGTATGTGGGTGGCAATTTTAAGCCTAATATCCCTTACTTCTGGAATTTAAATACCTTAAATAGCCGTAGATCTGAACATGATTAAGTAAAGTAGAAATATTGCACACAGAAGGAGCAGTCTCTCTAGCTCCTTCAGTACGGAATATTTTGTCATACAAAGAACAGTCTTCATTTTCTCTGTTGTTTCCATTTTCTAGTCATTATTGTTAAATAATAACAAGTTAATTAACAAGTTGAGGTTTAAGGAATTAGATTTAGAACTGAGTATACTTGTCAACAGGACAAAGTTAGATAAATATAAAGATCACAATTAATAAATGTATAAATGTTCACACCACATTACAAAACATTGTTAACCATGACAAATACATATATTTATTTTCATTCCATTATTAAAAGCAATATCTAAGGAAAAAAACAGTTTCAATAATCTGCCATTATATTTGGGGGGGAAAAAAGCAACTAAGTGTCAATCAAAATAAAAATTAGAGAAAAGGGAAATAAGAGGGAGTAATGATAAAAGTCTAGAAACAGGAATAAGCAACAAACTATTTAAAAATATACTTGTTAGAATTCATTTCTCTAACATATATTTCATGACAGTTTTGTCACCTTAAATTTACTAACATGAGGGTTGGAGAGATGGCTCAGTGGTTAAGAGCACTGACTGCTCTTCCAAAGGTCCTGAGTTCAATTCCCAGCAACCACATGATGGCTCACAACCATCTGTAATGGGATCCGATGCCCTCTTCTGGTGTGTCTGAAGACAGCGACAGTGTACTCACATACATAAAATAAACAATTCTTTGAAAAAAAAAAAAAATGAACTAGTCTCATCATTCAACTTAAAATCAAGAATGAGAAAAGCAGGTTTAGATTTTCCACGATTTGGTTACCCTGAATGTGGCACTCGTTCTATGTAAGAATACGTCATTCAACACCAGCCTCCTGCTAGTGTTAGGATGCGCTTGTCATCTCTGCTGCAGAAGGTAGCTCTTGTTGCCTCATCATCACCCAATGGAAATCTGTGAAACTGCAGGCTGATTCCCCTCTGCTACCTTCCACAGCAAGAACCAGACCACAATGGTTATGAGACCTTGTACGTGCACGCCCACATGAAGAGCTTCACTTACTTGGCGCACACAGTCCGTTTCATTAAGTTTCTTGCAATATCTTCAGAGGGAATGTTAAGAATCCAAAATGGAGACTGAAAGAAAAAAAGAAAGTAGGCATGCCAATTACTGCTGCAATAGGGCTAATAAGGAGTCACCAGGAGAAAGTCCTTTTCACCATGCAAAATGGGCAAATCTGATCTCTGTTCAAAGTAAAATCATCTGATAATAAAAAGGTATGTTATTTTGATGGACAAGTGGAAGAATAATACTCTAAAATGTATGAACACTTTTATAAACCACTCCATAAGTGAAAATATCAGTGAAATACACTTTAAAGTTACTTTTACCTAAAACTTGTTTTCATACTGGCCTCCTACGCCAAGTGTCAAGGCCTTCTGCCTTCCCTTCCAAGAGTTGAAATTATAAGCCTGTGTACAACAACGTAGTTCAGGAGTTCCTTTCATTTGCACTTATAAAGTCAGACTAGAAAGCCATTGCAGATAGACAGAGTGTATTGCTGGGCTTTCTGTGACTCAACATTCCTTACAGTATCTTTAACTAGGTAGTATACTGTGACTTATTTTTTAAATTATTAAGTCTCTCCTTCCCTCTTCCCCTCCGGCTTCCCTCTCTTTCTTTGCTCTCTACATGGTTTGGGTTTTTGTTACTTGACACACTTAGATGAGGAACCAATCCATCAGATTGGTCTAGACAAGTCTGCTGGACATTTTCTTGATAAATGATTGATAAGGAAAGGCCCTGTCCACCTTAGCAGGAGGTCCTGGGCATGTCAGAAAGCAAACTGAGCAAGCCAATTAAGTAGCACTCCTCCATGATCTCTGCTTAAGATCCAGCCTCCAGGTTCCTGCCCTTACGTCCAATCATCACCAAATGGGATCAGGTTGTGCAAGCCAAACAAACCCTTCCCTCCACAGGTTATTTTTGGTCATGATGTTCATTACCATAAGAGAAACCAAACTGTGACAACAACCTCCCAAACCACCCCTACTCACAGATACACCTCACTAAGCTGCCCAGGCGAGTCTCCTTTTCCTGTCTAACTTCCCAAGTGACAGAATGATAGGGGCACGCAACCATGCCCAACCTGGTCTCTCATTTTATGGACAGCTGTGGTAGGAGGTGTCCTGTGAATTGATGATGTAAAGCCATGGCATAGATTATTGTTATTAACTTATTTTATTTCGTGTAAAAAAAATATAAAATTTCTCAATCCTCAGTCCCAGCACCCAAGAAAACAGGCTGAAAAGCTCCATGAAAAAGGCCCTTGCCAGAACGTGGCCAAGCACAGCAGTGCCCCACCCTCAGCTCGCTCATCATGCTTACACAGTAGATCCACTTTCCTTCCTGTCAGTGACAGAGTCACTTGGGAACAAAAGGCCAATAACAAACGACTTCAACTTAAGGCCTCTCATGTTTTGAAAGAAAAGTCACTTGGGAACAAAAGGCCAATAACAAACGACTCCAACTTAAGGCCTCTCATCTTTTGAAAGAAAAAGATGAGCTTGCCATGTTCAATCTTTTTTCTTACAACACTGATACTACACTACAGAGAAATTCAAAATAACTCAAAGAAGGTAAGTCATCTTAGCTTTTTAACATTGTGGATACCAGGCTGAAGAGGCGGCTCAGCCATTAAAGGCAAGCCTCACAACCAAAACCTGTGGTTACTATGTATGGCCTATATATGGTCTCTGTATGGTCTCCATATGGTCATATATAGATATGGTCCGACACAAACTCACTCTACCTTAACTTCCTCACATCATCTGAGAGCACATTCATGTGGACTTCAAAACTGCTGGATGATACTCATCTTCGATGCTACCATGCTGACAGTGACTACCCCGAGTGACTTGACATTCCTCACGGTTTTCTTTCTTAAAAACTTGTGATTTTAGCCAGGCTGTGATAGCTCATACCTTTAATCCCTGCACTTGGAGGCAGAGGCAAGTTGACCTCTGTGAATTCGAGGCCAACATGGTCTACAGAGTAAGTTTCAGGACAGCTAGGGCTACACAGAAACCATGTCTAAAAAAACAAACAAACAAAAATTCTTGATTTTAAGATATTCAGGTTTTTTAATCGTTTATGATATTTAATATTATACCTGTTTTGTTATTCTTTCTTTACTTTGTGGTTGGGGGTAAGAGGGTCGCTCTGCATAACTGTGGCTATCCTGAAACTCATAATGCAGATAAAGCTAGCCTCGAACTCAATGATACTCCACCCTTTGTCTCCTAGGTGCTGAGATTAAAGGCATGTGCCACCATGCCTGGCTCCTGGTATATTTCTAAGTGATAAAATAATGCAAATCTTAGTTTTTATGATGTTATAAATGAAGATATCATGTCCTTTCTCTTGATCATGTCTTTATGTTCTGTGTGCTTACCCTAAACCCTTACCTTATTTAAAACTGTTTAAAAAATTCAAGTGTTTCCACTGTGTCTGTATGCATATTATGTGATTACATATATACTCCCATAATTCAGTATAATTTGGATAAAATAAATCTAGCTATTAAATTAAACTTTTACTCTAGCAGGTGCACAAAAACTTGGATTAACTCTTTTTATCCAAATTATACAAAAGATACCAATCTCTAATAATAACAAATACTGAAAGTTCTTGACTTCATTAGTATCTAAAATGTCCTATAGTACAATTAGCAGGGATTAAAATTTAATTAAATGATATTTGTATTTTACTAATTAAAAAGGGGGTTATTATTACAGAAACTCTTCTGAAGTCCCATTTCTAGCCATTCAAATACACGTAAGACAGATTATAGAGCACAAGCAGCTGTAAATATAAGAGGAATCATAGACAATATACTTGGATATATGTTCATTTAGTTATACATATTCCTTCATCTGTTACCTGCACTCCATTAGCCCAAACAGTGCTCTTAATTACTTAATTAGGCATAGGAACCTTTACATGTCACATGTAAATGTTGTAACAGATACAGGAAAACTTCAGATCCAGATCATGATGATTTACAGTTTTGATATAATCCACAAGTTTCTTGGTTAACAGTCTCCTAAGGACAGCTGCCCTTGCTGGTTTCTTAGCCTCATCTATAAAAGACGCTAGCAATGGGCATTCCTGGCTCCAAGACCTTAGAAAGAGCATACGGCCCCTGTATGCACAACTGTGAGGCTTGGCCAATGGGCGACTGTGAACAAGAACTCAGGAAAGAAGCTGTCTGCAGAGACTAACTGACTGATAAGAACTGAAGTACCTGCCTTGGGCTAGCTTTAGCACCCTGCCTGTCTCTGGTGTGGAAACTAACATACTGCACTAACAGATTTAAAAAAACGCTTCCCCGCCATGCAAAAGCTAAGAACGTCATCCAATAGCATCTTGGGCCTGCAGAGATCCTTCCTGCATCTTGCTATAACCATCTCTCTGACGTATAGTGGGACATATTTCAGCCTTGCCTTAATTTATGACTTGCTTTGTTCTGTAAAGCCAGTAAAACTGCTGCATTGGAACATGGAATTTAGGGTAACCTAAATCTGTGTCCCCAGGCCATAATCATTCAAAATGGCTCCAAAATAAACTACCTCTTATTCCCTTAAAAAAAAAAAAAAAAAAAAAAAAAAATCACCTTACCTTTCCATAAGTTTCCTGGCTGTTAGTGAACTGGCCTCCAAACAGTGATAGTAAAGACTTTATTTCCTGTATTGAAAACAGAGAGAAAATATATTTTGTTATGATTTGAGGCAGATATGTCCCCCAAGGGCTCATGTTTTTAGGTCGGTGCTCAGCTTGAAGTACTATTTTGATATTTTGAACACTAGAGAGTATTTAGGAGGTCTTGGCGAAGTCCATCGAAGTCCATCACTAAGAGGCGGGCTTTGAGAATTATTCCCACATGGTTTCCAGCATGCTCCATGTTTCTCAGTATGTGTCAAGTGAACATGCAGTTTCCTCCTAACCCTGCCTTAGACCAAGCCACTCCACTACACCTTCAACTGTACTCTCTGAAGTCATGAGTCAAAACAAAGCTCTGCTCTGTTGGGTTACCTCTGACAGGTGACTAATGTGCATTTCCAATCCTTTAAACTCAGTCTTCGAAGAAAAGCAGGTCTAATGATAGAAATAAGAGAGTAGGCGGATATCTACTTGAGGCATACAGGTGTCAGCATCAGGCAATTGTAATATAGAGTTCTGAGATTTTTAAAGTCCTAAGCAATCTCCGAGAAATTTTATATATGCGATGCAAAAGAATTTTGTCAAAAACTGTTCTGTCCTGATTTGGGGAGGTGAAAATTTTTTTTTTTACAGATGCTACAGATTAGTAAATAAAATAATCAACTAAAAAAATTAAAATGAATTATTAAACATGATTTGAAGATGTTTGAAAAATAACTAGCTAGGGAGCATAATTGTGAGTTTGAAACATTTAAGAGCATGGTTAACCTTTCAGTAGAGTAATAAAGCTAGAAAGGGCTAACACAGTCTTGTTTGTTTTTGAGCCTGTTTTATAACCAATGCTGCCCTGACTTCTTGATTTACCTGCCTCCACTTCCCAAACGCTGGGATTACAGGAGTGTACCACCACACTTTAACATTTTAAATGTCACAAGCATGTCATGAGGAAATATGATCAAAGAATGCACTCATTCTTCAAGCAATCTCTTTGTACTGATAAACACGGAATGACTGAATAAATACTTTGCTTTGTCACGCTGACAAATTGTTTGCTTAAATAAGATACATCAAGTGAACTCTATCCCTCCACACTAGCTCTATAAGGAGATAGCTAAGAAGGTAGGTGCCGCTGCTGCTGGTTGCCGACACTCTCCTTCCCTCTCTTCCAGATGGTCTTTTCACCATGACCATGGCCATCAGGAGAGAATGATTCCATCACCAAGTTTCCCACTCCAAATCACAAACAACAGGAGATGTGAGCGACAAATGCCACGTCTAGTTCTGTACTGGTTAGTTTTGTGTGCCAACCTGACACAAGCTGAAGTTATCACAGAGAAAGGAGCTTCAGTTGAGAAGGTGCCTCCATGAGATCCACTGGTAAGGCATTTTCTCAATTAGTGATCAAGGGGGGAGGGCCCTTGTGAGTGGTATCATCTGTGAACTGATAGTCTTGGGTTCTATAAGAAAGCAGGCTGAGCAAGCCAGGGGAAGCAAGCCAGTAAGAAACATCCCTCCATGGTCTCTGCATCAGCTCCTGCTTCCTGCCCTGCTTGAGTTCCAGTCCTGACTTCCTTTGGTGATGAACAGCAGCATGGAAGTGTAAACTCAATAAACCCTTTCCTCCCCAACTTGCATCTTGGTCATGGTGTTTGTGTAGGATTAGAAACCCTGACTAAGACAAATTCTCTTTGGGAACACACCGAGTTATTTCCTGTACTAGAAGGTTATTAGTTTTAGGGAGAGTGGGGAGTGAATAGGATGGAAATAAACTGCATGAATATCATAGAATAAAAAGATGTGTAAGAGGTAGGGAGGGGTAAGTTCAATCTCAGCGTGAGGGTGGATCATAAACCAGTGCAGACTGTCAGAACTTCGGTGAAGATAGCCCAAGGGCTCTTTTACAACATAGGTTTGAATAAGAGACATTATGAAACACGGGGGTAAGATTACAATTTGATATTCAGACCTTGTGAATGTTACCATGCCACTGGACTCTCCAATTCTTTACATGTACGCCATTATAGCTACCAGACGGGGTAGGATATCCTTACGTAGAGATCAGCACAGTTCTCTCCTTAGAGAGAACTAGGCATTCCCTAACTGCATCTTGTATGCTCTCTTCCTTCGTTCTGACTGAGAGAAGTCTACCTTATTTCCCTTTCCTCCTTTTTTATCTCCTCAGGAGACAAAACCTCCACCTTAACCACAAAGCACACGCACTCACTACTACTCATCCCTGCTTGTGAAACCTTCTCTCTCTCCTTATGTCTGACATGTTGCATGTCTCCTTCCAGTTTTCCTTTAATGCCTGAGCTTCCAAGCATCTGTACTTGGTCTACCACTTTTTTTTTAAACCTATGGGTACACTCACAAAAGTAAGGAAAGTCTGGTGCCTATGGAGGCCAGAAGTGTGGCCCCCAGAGCTAGGGTTACAAATGGCTGTAGGCAGTATGCAGATACTGGTGCTGGGCATCAAATTCAGGCCCTGTGGAGGGGCAGTGAGTGTTCTTAAACATTTTTTAAACATGAAGTTGAAGAAATATCATCCTTTCTGGGTTTTCTTAGGCAGAACAATGACAAATGCTTATCACAATCTGGATTTGCTTTCATCTCCGACACCGACACTCTATTCTATTCTGTTATTGCTCACACTAGATTAATTTCTTAATCACTCAATATTCCAACAGATTCTTATTAACCCCAGTCTTACTGCTCTCGAGTCTGTCCTTCATTTTACTTTCTATTAAAAACAATATAATTCTGCCTCTTTACTTTTAAACTGTTTAATTCCTCTTCCAAACTATAGAGTTCTCAAGTCGGTTTTCTCTGGTCCATCAACCTACTTTTCTCTCTTTACCACTCTGCTACATAACTGGTGACTAGTAATGGACAACAGTTTACTCTTCTAATATACTTATTTCTTGGCCCAGCTAACTAATAGCTCATATGTCATCCCCGCAAAAATGCCACCCCTCAATACTGTATAAGCTAATACTGTATAGCTCATATATCATCCCCACCTTAAAAGGCAACAACCCCCCATTCATCAATGGACAAAGACTCCCTTTTTAAAGGCTCCCATACTTTATAAAGGCTCCCACTAAGTGCCCTCCATCATTGCACTTCACACAGTTATGACTATGCTCTCGCATCTGCTAGACCTGAGCCTAAGTAAGTATTATGCTCTTTGAGGGCAGAGCTGTCAGTCAGCGCATCCTCAGCGTTCGGTGCACACGACTTCAGGCGCTCTAAAAAATGTTTCTTGAGTAAATTAAAAAATAAAAAAGCTTTACCCCAACTTCATCAAGTACCACCCCAAGTCTTCCATCATGCCTGAACCTATTTTGACACTTCTCACACTCCACCGAGCGCCCCCATGGATGTCTCCATCCTGCGTCGGGTCCGGTTCACCTGCTTTACTGCAGCGCCAGGCGCACGTGCACAGGGCCGAATGGCAAGGCTCGGTCCTGGCGAAAGGCAGCCGGGGACTCGGTCCCGCCAGCGGCCTCATCCCCGCCCCAATCCAGGCGCTCGCAGCTGCCCGCAGAGACCCCCAAGCGGGCGCGTGCGGAGTGCGAGACTCTGCGCCCGGCACCCCAGGACGGCTCACCGGCAGGCGGAACTCCAGGTGCTCCTGTGCCATGAGCAGCAGATACCGATTCAAGGAGCCCGGCAGCGCCATTGCGGCTGCTACCGTGCGCCTGCGCGGCCTCCACGGGTCCGCCCCCTCCTTCTCCCCGGAGCCAAGTTTCCGCTGAGCCTCAGCCCGGAGCCGGAAACGGAAGCTCAGCCAGGAACGCTGGCTGGTGGCAACTTCTAGGAAGCGGCGTGAAGTGGCAGAACGAGATCCTGCTGCTCCCAAAATCTGTGGCTAGCCTGGCATGCTCCCCTTGTGAGAGATGCTTTGTTTTAAGGGACAGGCTGCGGTGATCCCGCGCAGTTCCCCAGTGATACTCCACTTGGAGTGTTCTTCCGACTCCTCTCTCAGCTCTTGAACTCAAAACTGGACCAAAACGTCACTGTCAGTGTAGACTCCCAATCGTTCAAGATTCTAGGTCTCACCTGCTTGAACACTGAGTGTACATTTAGTGATTTTGCAAAAAATTTTCAAGAGTTGTCAAGGACCCACCTTGGTTTGTTTTGTACGGAAACCAACCAAAAAAAGCCTTCCTTAAACTAGCATTCAGTAGTTATGCTATGTTGTTACAGCCACACAGTCAGTCCACAGCCAATGGTAGATTAAAAATATTGATAGAAGTTACCCTAATTATTTAGGTGGGCCTAATACCATAGCAGTTTGTAAGATATCTAGCTACCCATACATACGTTCTACAAGTGTCTTTTCTGTTAAACGTACTGAACCCCTGCTAAGACCTGTATTTTGGGGGTTTTGTATTTCACCTTGATAATGCACAGCGTACAAAAGTATCCTACTTCAAGCACCATGTGCGTGCCAGAAACATAGTTGATGCTTAGTGGTAGTGAGCAAGACAGTCATCGCACAGACAGTGGTGACCCTTGTTACTCAAACCTCAGTTCCACCATTTTTTTATCCCCATGCACTCAGCAGGTTTTATAACATCTGTGAGCTTCAATTTTCTTAAAGAAACTGGAATATTGCCTCCTACAGATAATAGCTACAAGTACTAGGTGTAATATTCAAACTTCAAGCCGGGCAGCAGTGGTGCACGCCTTTAATCCCAGCACTTGGGAGGCAGAGGCAGGGGGATTTCTGAGTTCGAGGCCAGCCTGGTCTACAAGTGAGTTTTATACACACACACACACACACACACTTCAATGTACAGTTCATTGCATGGGGCCAATAAATAGCATTGGGAAAGGTTTTTTTGTTGTTGTTTTTAATGAGAATTCCTGCTTTTTGAAAGAGATTTGCCTTTGTTAGTTTTGCTAAAATCCTTTCACTGGGGGCAATGTAAGTAACAGCTACCATGTCTACCAAAATCTCAAGTACAAAACAAGGCAAGTATCACCAAAGTTCACTCGAAGGAACAAATTAGTTTACTGGGTTTCCTTCTAGAGAAACGACGAGGGTTCAGTCACTCGGCTATAGCTCCTACCCCAACAGGCTACACCTGAAATGCTTTTCGCAGCAGTGAAGAGGGATTACCTGTAGCCAAGGAGATGGACATATGTTGACTTTCCAGCATTCCCACTCTCTGGTGTAGTACCTACAAACTAGCTACAAGGACTTTCCGCCAGGTCTATCTGCCTTTCTGGGTTCTGACTCCGAAGGAAGTACTGGAAGTACTACTATACTCACAGGAGTCAGATCCTTAAAACTATCCCGCCCCTCTCCTTGCCTCCCTCTCTCTCATCAAAATAAAAATCATTCTGATAATAAAAAGGTAAGTTATTTTAGTTGATAAGTTGTTAAGATAATACTCTAAAATGTAAGAACACTTTTGCAAACTACTACATAAATGAAAATTCAGTAAAAAAAAAAAAAAAAACTTTAACGTTACTTTTTTTGTCTAAACTAGTTTTCATGTATTCCAGACTGGCCTCAAACTCTATCTTCACCCCTCCCCCTGCCAAGTGTTGAAATTATAGGCTGTGCACAACACCCAATTTAGGATTCCTGTTCATTTGCATTTATGAAACTTGACTAGAAAACTAATACAGGTGTTCAGTTATTGCTGGACTTTATAACTGACCATTCCTTAAAGTATCATCATGAACAAGAGTGACACCCACAGACTCACATGTCTGAATGCTTAGACACCAGGGAGTGGAACTGTTTGAGAAGGATTAGAAAAACTAGGTGTGGCCTTAATAAAGCAGAGGAAGTGTGTCACTGGGAGTGGGCTCTGAGGTTTCCAAAGCCCACAATAGGCCCAGTATCTTTCTGCCTATGGATCAGGATGCAGCTCTCATCTACCGCTCCAGAGCTGCCTGCATGCCACCACACTGATAACTAAACCTCTACAACTGTACACAAGCCCCCAACTAAAAGTTTTCTCTTAAGAGGGTTGCCTTGGTCATTGTGTTTCTTCATAGCAATACAATGGTGAATAAGACACATTACTAATTAGTTTTGCTTTGAAGTACCATCATGGATAACACATAACTGGACACTACCAAAAAGGCTAAGTAGATTTTAATTGTAATTTGATTATTCATCTTTACGAGTAAAGAAAGTATACACTAAAAATGTTCTTTTAAGGATTTTATATTTTATTTTTGTTACCATCAGTGTATGTGCGCAATACATACAGGTCACATATGGGAGGCAACAATACATGGAGGTCACATATGGGAGGCAACAATACATGGAGGTCATGTGTGCAGGTCAGAGGACAACTTTGTAGATTCCTTTATTTTCTTGTTCCACCTGTATACAGGTCCAGAGATCTAGCACAGGTACTCAGGGTTTCATCACCTGGAAGTAAGTACCAGACCCACTGAGCCCCTGGAAGAGGATATAAACCTTTACAAACATAATCAAGCAGCTAATTACATTTTTAAAGGTCTCTAAAGGCATCTGAAAACCCCTTAACCACCCTCCATGTGTTATCATTAATGCGACCAACTGCATCACTGCAAATTCATAGCGTAAAACATTCAAAGGTTGCACTTTTTCCACAGTTTGTCATATTTTTACAAGTACAGAAAATGGCAGCAAAAACTGTCAGCTATATGAATAATCAGAAAGCTATTTTACAAGGCAGTGCTGCAAAACCTATAAATCTAATTTTAAGAGCCCATAGCCCTTTTCTCTATTTCTAGTGAATAAACTGACATTCAGAAGTTTGTATGAATTAACAGTGGAAACAGAACACAAGGTTCTCAGCTTTCCTGCCATCATTCTGCCTAACACTGAGCTTTGAATTTCGATGTCTACTACCTACTACCTATTCTCATCAGAGGTCTCCCTTTCATGGCCACTTGCCTGGACATTACCACACTGAACACACTAAAATCTAATTAATTATCTTTGTCTTATTCCCATAGCATTGGCAACCGAACACAGGCTGATTGGAATCATTTCTTTAGTTCTGGATCCCAGTAATGTTTGGTACTCATTGAATATTAAAAACTATTTGCTACATTAATGAATTTTAATCATACTACAGACCACTTAACTATAGATATTATAACCAAGCACTGCAACAAGTGGTGTGTTACTTAAAATTACATAATAGCATGCCGAAACAAACAATCAAAAAAGCCAGACATCTTAGTGGGTCTCTATAGTGCATCAGTCTTCATGCTTCTTTCTTGCTGCACACATACATAATACTACTAGACATTGGCACAATGTACAATTGGCTTCACCACCTGCTCTCCTTCAGACACTACTGTGTCTGTTGATACCTCAAGAACAGCTCCCAATAAACACTGTTCCTGAATGATATACCAATAGTATTAGCACTATGTTATCTATGTCTCTATTTCAAATCAAGCCTTTTTCATAATAAGGGCTGATCTAATCACTATTTACTTTCATTTTCTTTTGATAAAAAACATACCATATCACGACAGTTTCTGTCACTTTTCGTACATTACTAATTTGTGTTTCTTCCTTGTCTCCGGACAGGGAAAAGTACATATAAGTTTTGTTAAGACAACCATGTTGCTGATTATTATAAACACCCATTTAAGAGTACATTAAAGTAGTTCCCTCTTACCTAAACCTTCACCTTTTGTGACCTAACTTTTATAGTTAAGGTTACCTATGGCTAACCCGAAATAGTAAATGAATGTACCAGAAATAAATAGTCCATGTATCATAAACTACATGCAATTCTGCACAGAAAAATCAAATCTCACACCATTTCTCTCTACCCCACCTGGGATGAGAACCATCCACACAGTGTGTATACATTACTCACTTATGGTACCCACCTCAGTTATTAGGGTAACTGTCATAGCATCAGAGTAGCTTTATTCAACTTAATATGGCAACAAAGTACAATCAAGAACATTGGCAGTATTTTAATTGTACACTGTTGAATATCTTCCCTATGGCTAAGGGGAAACTAATGTATGTGTGTGTGTGTTTGTGTGTATGTGTGTGTGTGTGTGTGTGTGTGTGTGTGTGAAACCAGTTAAAATTGACACATACATAACTGCTTCTATCATCAAGAACATACAATATTGGTGGTATGGTATTCTTTATTTTGAAAATTTATGTGTAAGACTACAGAACTCTCATAAAATAGTTAATTCTTCTCCTTCACTGTAATAAAGTTTCAAAATTTTTATGCCAGTTCATTCATCCCAGATTATTATTAAGACCATTAATATAAATGAAATTTAAACTTTAAAAAAAATATAGGATGCATCTTGATTAGCAGAATTTGTATTAAATGTACTTTTAGCTATAGTATCTTAAGCATAAAACCTTACATAAATGAGCATTAAAACAAAAATGTCAGTGAGAAAATTCTATACATAGAATAACTATAACATATGTCAGAAAACAGATATTCAGAAAAAAATGTAAGGCTACTCAGTGGTAGTGTTATGTATGAGCCAGCAAACCTCAGACTGCAATTAGCCTTCAAAGAGAGCAAACCAATAGCTCCTCTGAGTCAGGTAAGGAACTTGTCCATGGTTCACATTTTTATTTTCTTAACTTTTCAAGCAAATAATCAACCTGTAATAAAAAATAAATTTAAAAAACATGAATATATGGCTCATTCTAATTATCAGTGCCTCTGTTACATAATTTTCCTTGTAACACCAAAGAGAAAGAAATGTCATATTTTGTTTTAAAAATATCTTACAAAAAGGAAATACAATAGTTCTATAAGTTATAGTAAAGTAAAAGTAATATAAACAGGCAGATTCCACGTGACATTAAATATTAAAAAGCTTGTACAAGAAAAGAAAAATAAATGCAGTATTAAAAATGTCTTAAACTAGATATATAAGAAACAAGATCATATTACTAAATGACAGAAGTCACTCTGAAAATGTTGTATCCTGTGAGATTCCAACTATAAGAAATTCTGACGGCCCAGTGTTGTGGCACATGCCTCAATCCCAGCACTCAGGGATCTGCAGAGGTATGCAGATCTCTGTGAGTTCGAGGGCAGCCCAGTCTAAGTTCTAGGAGAGCTAGAGCTACATAGTGAGATCCTGTCTCAAAAAACATAAACAAACAGGAAGGAAGAAAAGAAGGAGGAAGGGAAGAAGGGAGGGAAGGAAGGAAGGAATTACTCTGAAGAGGAAAATTTTAGAAACATTAAAAATATCACTGGTAGCTCAGAAAGAGGAGAATAAACCAGAGAGCCACGCATAGAGGGTTTGTAGGGAAGTGAAATGATTCTGTATGAACCTACAGTGAGGGATACACGTCATACGTGTACCCAACCCTTCAGGAAATATGGCAATAAGAGTGGAACCTGAAGTGAGCTAACGCCCTGGGCAGTGATGATGTATCAGTGTTGGTTCTTTGATTATAATAAGCATACAACTATGGTTGGGATGTGGTAGGGAGAAACACAGCACGTAGGTACCAGCAGAGGAAATATGAAAATACCGAACTGCATTCAATCCCCTAGTACTGCAAAGTAAAAAGAACATGAGCTTTTAAAACGATCTGTATAGGATCTTTCAATTAAGAAAAGCCAGAATGTATATCTAGATCTGAAATCATTTTTTTTTTGTTTTGTTTGGTTTGGTTTTTTGAGACAGGACTTCTCAGTGTAGCCCTAGCTGTCCTGGAATTAGCTCTGTAAACCAGACTGGCCTCAAACTCACATGCCTCTGCCTCCCAAGTGCTGGAACTAAAGGCATGTGCCACCACCACCCAATCCAGATATAAATTCTTAAAGCTCTGCTTTTGTATATATGTCCTACTTCTCATCTATAGAATCAGATTGCCCAGAAAACTCCTCAAATTAAAAATATTATTTGGAGGGCCGGGCAGTGGTGGCGCACGCCTTTAATGCCAGCACTCGGGAGGCAGAGGCAGGCGGATTTCTGAGTTCTAGGCCAGCCTGGTCTACAGAGTGAGTTCCAGGACAGCCAGGGCTACACAGAGAAACCCTGTCTCAAAAAAAAAAAAAAAATTACTTGGAACTGGGAATCGTAGCATGAGCCTATAATCCCGGCTCCCTCAGGAGACTGGTAGAAAGATACCAATTTCAAGGCCTATCTGAATAACATACATCTCAGGGGTGGAGGTAGGGTTGATCTGGTTCAATATTCATCAATGTAAAATAAAATAAATAAATAAATAAATGTACACATATCTGTATATATATTTTTTTCTGGGTGCAGTTTATTAAGCTAAGTGGTCAGGCCAGACAGAACTCTTTGTCTAGTGCAATAAAGAAAACAAAAACAAAAGGTACAAACACTTTAAATTTGCTGGTATGCTGCTGCTGTGACGGGATTACTTACTGTGACAAACCAGTACGAGTCCTGCCTGTAAACCAGCTTTGATAAGAAGCCAAACTCTTTGACTGGTGCTATCACATGAAGGTGCAGATGAGAGATGGAGCAGAAAGGAGGCACATGAAAACCCATTCTGAAACACAAGAGGTTACTGATGACTCACTTCTTAAGGTGTCTGAGATTGTGTGTAAATCAAATAAGATTAAAATTATCCAGAGGTGAGCAAATTCCCATTCATAGATCTTTTACTGCCTTCTTTATGCTCAAGTATTACCAAAGTCCCTCAAGCTGAAGTTCATAGACAATTCACACCATTTATCAAAGACAGCCTCATGCAACCTCTAGAAAGTCGAGTTGCATTATTACTAGTCACTTCGATACTTACCATAAATAGCAGAACTCTGCAAAGCTTTGCTTCTGTAAATGACCCTCAACACCAATGTACTAGACATTCAGGAAGTGCTCGTTGACTTTAAGACGTAGCCAGTAGATGGCAGGCTTTTGCCTTTGATACAATACCCAGACACTAACCAACATTTCCACAGTAATATCAATTATTACAAAACAACCAAGGTTTTGTCATCAGAAAAGGTTCTTGTTAAATACTAAAACAATTTAGATGCCATTTGTTCATAATTTCCTAATTTATAAGCTCATTCTTTTAAATAGAAAAGCATTTAATTCTTAAGAAGCAATTGTTCAGCAAACAATAAGTTCAAGTTAGCTTTGTGCTAGAAGCCTAATGACTATGTATATGTGTGCACATATGTGGCTGTGTGTCATAACTGATCATCTATCTTGGAACAGGACCTTTCTCTGAACCTGAAGGTAGCCCAGCAGCCAGCAAGCCCCAGAAGCCGCTCTCTGCTCCCAACCTGGACTTGAGGTATGCTTATACCATGCTGGCCTTTGACTTGAATTCTTGGGGCCATGGCTTGCACTGTAAGCACTCTTGCTCAACAAACCAACTCCTTATTCCCAACAATGTATTTCTAAGCTATATAAGTCTGCAGAAATAAATTTGGTTTACGCAACTTTATAGGAATTAACATACAGAACTACAAAAAGGGAGGACTTTTTTGTCTTATTTTACCTACCTATTGCATGTATATACTTGTCTGACCAAACTACAAGCAAAGTTTTGGGAAGATGCTGGGGCATGAAAAAAGGGTTTATTAAGTTTATATCATCAATAAACTTCATCCTCACGTCCAGGAATACTGCACCTGAACACAGGTGCACAACTCTGCAACTGCTGCTTCCCTTCTCATGAGAGACAAACTTCAGAAAAATCAAGAATTAACGTTAGTTTCTACTCACAGCATACATACCTCACATCTGTGAAGTCTGTGAAATTATTCCTCTCAAGCATGGTTTTTCCAGCAGCTACCATGCTTTCAACTGTAAACCAGGAAAGAAATTGTATTACGCTATGGTATACAGCATGCTCACTAAAACTTTACTTCTTTTGGGGTATTTATTTTATCTTTACCTATGTTTCTCCGGTATTTTTAAACTTTAACTTTTAGTGTGTGTGTGTGTGTGTGTGTGTGTGTGAATGTATGTCTGTGTACCATGTAAAAGCCCACAGAGGTCAGAATAGGTGTCAGGTCCCATGGAACTAGAGTTACAGGCAGTTATAAGCTGCCATGTAGGTGCTAGGAACCAAACCCTGGTCCTTTCAGAGAGCAGTAAGTGTCCTTAGCCTCTGGGCCATCTCTTCAGCCCCCTACTCTCTGGTATCTTGAAGTAGAAACTGAAGTTGCTAATTTTGAAACTCATTTTCTTCTCCTTTTAAAAAACAATTTATTTTTATTTGTGTGTGTATGTGTTTGTGTGTGTGTGCATGTGTTTGTGTGTGCATATGTATGTGTGTGTACCACATGAATGAAAGTGCACACAGAGGCCAGAGGAGAAAGCCAGACCCCCTGGAGCTGCAGTTACTGGCAATTATAAGCAGCTATGAGGAAGAGCAGAAAGCACACTTACCTACTGAGCTGCCTCTCCAGCTCCTTAAGACTTATTTTCACATATCAGCACCCAAAGCTACAAATGTCCCTCTAGGTATTATAAGCCATAAATTTTAATGTTTAATATGTCTTTTTATTTATTTATAAACTCAGTATTTTCTTGATTTATTTTGGAATTATTTAGAAGCATGTTATTTCATTTAAAAATTCTTCTTTGACATATTTACTTAACTATAGTCTGTTTAACATAAAAATATTTACTGCTAGGCTAAATATCTAATTAATTCCATAGCCTTCAAATAATATATTTTGTAAGATTTCAAGCACAGTAAGTGCTACAAACTTTATTTTGATGCTTAGAATATGTTCTACCTGGGTGAACATATGCTCTTAAAAACCATGCACTCTTCAAGTAAGTGAAATTCTATTAAGTATCAGTAACAGTGGGTGGTCTTGACATTGTTACCACATTCTTCCATGGACATATTGTTTTTCTCACTTTATAAATTACATAAAAGTTAGGTGCAACAACTTTTAAGATTTTGGTATAAAAATTTATTTACATAAGAAGCAGAGAGGGGGCGAGATAATAAAATTCCTAATGACATTGGCGTCAATATTTATAACATCTGATATGCACCAGATAAAATAACTAGATATTACAGGAGCTTCTAATCTCCATGAAGTTACCTCTACCTTGAAGATAAAATAAAACTTCCTAAGAGGTTATATGATCTCTAGTAAACATGCAAAGAATGAAATAAAACTTTTAGTAAGAAAGACACAATCAATAAGTCATATGGCAAATATTATGTCTATAAGCATGAATGTTACCCTATGTTTATAAATAAAATATGTTCTAAAGCACATGGTTAGAACAAATCAATAAAGAATTTTATATTATTTTCTTTCAAATGGTATTTACTTTCAAAATGGTAATTCTATAACCTACAAGCTCATGAACAATAATGATGTACCACCAAGATTTTTTTTCTAAGAGTTTTTTTACTTCTAAAGAGTCTAATCTGATTTATCTGTTGTAAAGTACCATCGAGTACTGCCAAACTAAACCCAGACCCTGGTGAGAAAACAGACCTGGATAAACTGAAAAATGTCTTAGGAAAAGGTATCAGAAAAAAGTTGAAGAAAGCACTGAATCTCCTTTACAGAAGCTAAAAGTTCAAAACCGAGACCTCATAACAAAACGATGGTGCTAATTTATCTGCATCTGAAATTATCAGTTAATATAAGCTCATAATAAATCATAACTTGTTTATAATTTTTTATAACATCTTTCAATTTAAAAGTCAAGAAAACCATCATTTAAAAATACAAAGCAAAGCCAGGCATGGTCTTACATGCACAGTCTCTAAGGCTTCTGTGGGTTCTATGCCAGCTAGAGTCATGATACTAAGAGCCAGCCTTTAAAAAACAGAATAAAATAGTATAAAGAGCCATTCATTATCTCTTAAAAAGATTTTAAAAATTAAATATTCTCGTATCTGAAACTTGCTTCAAATCCACTGTGGCTGGTTAATATATGAAAACAAATGGCCGTAAGTTACTAATTAAAGTCAGTGTGACAGATACATGGAAAGTGTACTGTCATTTTTTAAAAATTTCTATTTGGTTTTCTTAAATAGAATGTTTCAAGAAGTCATACTTTCTTCCTGATAATTTGAATAGACTTTTTTCTTTTTTAATTGTCACGGTCATATTTAAAGAGAATTCAACATGATATACCCAAGAAGAATACTGTTATCATCTTACCCATTTCTATGTGATCTTTGTTTAGATCCTTGCAACTTCCAATATGCTTCTTTGGCACCACGAGATAATGATAAAGTGCCGCTGGTTTGATATCTTCGAAACAAACCAGGTCTTCATTCTAAAGAGAGAGGCCTATTTGGTTGGTAAATTAAAAAATCAAATTTCCCAATATTATTCTGCTGTGCTGTGACTTAATCACAGGGAAATGGCGTTCACGTGACAATATAGGCCTAATGAGCAATTTTATAACTGTGCCTTACTTCAATTCACAGAAGTAAACTTTAGCTTCTGTCATGAGGTATTTATTATATTAAGTTGATTTCAAGGAACAATTATGAGTAAAATTCATTAAAACATTCTTATCAGAAATCTGTTTTAGCCTGGCAGGGATGGTATACACCTTTAAGCCCAGCACTCAAGAGGCAGAGGCAGGGGGATCTCTGTGAATTCCAGGCCAGCCTGGTCTATAGACAGTTTAAGCACAGCCTACGGGCTACACAAGGAAACCCTGCACAGAGAAAAAAGAAAAAGGAATCTCACTTTTAAATTTTATTATGTATTTTCTCATCCCTACTTTAAGCCTTTTTCACTCAAAATTAAAAGTTAAGTCAATAAACACAGTTTTTCTCAGCAAAATTCCCCGGATGCACTGTTTCCATCAATTCTCTATTCCAGGAATCAGAATTCAGTGTCATGAGAACCTAATACCCACACTATTAACCACAATTAGCTAAGATCCCAAGCACAGAGACTACTCTTTGTTCCATTTATTATGATCTTTCTAAAAGTAGGCATAAGCACTGGGTCAATGGGATGTTTTAGAAAAGGTCAAGAAGAAACCATCAAGCATTGGGCTGGAGAGATGAATTCCTGATGAAAGCTGACAACCCAAGTTCAGACCCAGCACCACACAGAGTCTGTTGCCTAGCAGTGCCAGAAGGTGACCGTGGGAGGATCCTGGAGGGGTTGTTCAGCCACTAAGTCTAGCTAAACTACAAGCTTCGGGTTCAGTGAGCAACTCTGTCTAAGGCAATAAGGTGAACAACAATAGGAAGAGACAGCCAACACTCAACATTCATCTTTACATATGCACATATAAACATATACATATACCACAAACCAACATGATATATAAGTTTTTAAAATTTAAAAGCAAAGAAATTGGATATTTCAGTTAGCTGTTAATTGCATTTCTACTAAGCTGTTAAAATACTGAAACTGGTTCTGTGATTTTACTCTCTCTTTTTTTTTTTTTTTTTTTTTTGTAGTGCTAGTGATCAAACCCAGGGCCTAACATGCTTACAAGCCTGGAAAGTTCTGCACCTGAGCCACACCTCTGGTGGCAGTTTTTCTTTTTTCTTTCCCTTTTGGTTTTTCAAGACAGTGTTTCTCTGTGTAGCCCTGACTGTCTTGGAATTCTCTGCAGACCAGGCTGGCCTCAAACTTAAGAGATCTGTCTGTCTCTGTCTCCCAAATTAAAGGTAAGTACCACTACCACCAGGCTATCGTTGTTCTTTATAGTATGACTTCCCAGAGCAAAATACTGAAGAGAAGCCAATTGTCCCTAACTCAAAAACAATGTTGGTAAAACTAAACAATAAAGTACTGAATGCCTATTAAAAGGAATATAAAGAATCACTACACAGCCTCGCAGTGGTGGCGCACGCCTTTAATCCCAGCACTCGGGAGGCAGAGACAGGTGTATTTCTGAGTTCAAGGCCAGCCTGGTCTACAGAGTGAGTTCCAGGACAGCCAGGACTACACAGAGAAACCCTGTCTCAAAAAACGAAAAAAAAAAAAAAAAAAAAAAAAAAGAATCACTACACAGCTATGAAATTATTTTTAGAATAGTCTTTTCTTTAAGCAGGAAGCAGAAAACGCTATCTTGTATAATGTTCTACCATGCTGTTCTAGTTGTAATTTTACAGACTATTCTAGGACCTGCTTCTACTGTTCTTCCAATATTTTCCTAACAAATAATTCTCAAAAAAAAATTTTTACATAGCTACAATATTTTTTTCGCAGTAAATGTCCCTTCATATCTAAAACAAGCAAGACCATTTGAAAGAACATCTTAGTACCATGGTATCTAAGGTGTTGACAATTTTAATTAGAAAAAGAGCAATTAAATCAGTTAATATTGCTAAGTATGGGCTTAGGCACGACAACATTTCTATGGTTTCTCAAACATTTTTTATTTTTCATTTCTAAGAACCCCCTTTCCTTCTTTCCTTTTTTTGTTTGTTTGGGGATTTTTGTTGTTTTTTGGGGTTGTTTTTGCTTTTCAAGAGATTTCTGTGTCCCAGAACTCACTGTATAGGCCAGGTTGGCCTCCAACACTGAAACCTTCCTGCCTCTGCCTTTCTGAGTGCTGGAATTAAAGGCCTGTACCATTACCACTGGGCTATTTCTAAGAGCCCCTTAAAAATAATTTGTATCAATACCATCAGATACCAGGCATGGTATTTACGTAGTATATGTATACTGGTGACTTATACACAAAGAGTAAGACACTGCCCTTGGTACTGGTAAGCCCCCTGCTAAGAATATGTGGTATGCCCTTTGTTTAAATGAATTCTGAAAAATACAGTAAGGAAACAATACAGAAATCTGTGAGGCAAAGAATCATCTCTTTTTGTTGGGAAGGTTTCTCAAACAAATTCTTCATGATAATGGTAACCCTGATTGTTCCAAATCAAATAATTTCCTCTGCCCTTATTTGTATAGTTATATACTAACACCTTATATAAATCCAATCATTTCCAGTGTTTACAACGAATATATATGTAATAAGAATTTTAAATGCAAGATGATAAATATCCCTCAAAAGATTAACTCTTTATGAGGGATAATGAGATGTAAAAAATGTTAGAGTCAGGGGAAATGGAGAGTTTTCTGGAATTTGCAGGCATGACATGGCTGTTGCTCTCTCGAACACGTATGATTAACTACACTTGATCTGCACAGGTTTGAACCCAGTCGAGATCCTGTAAAGAAAAGGGGAGGAGTTCATGAGGCCCTCACGGTTGATAAGGGAGGAAGAGATATTTTTTCCCAGTGGTGTAGGCACTTTCAAGCTATGAACTGTTAGTATTAGTTCGACTTCAGACCCAGTCCCGAAACCCCAGCCCAGCCCATTTTCAGCCAAATTCACATTTCTTCACCACGCCCATGGCCTGTTTTCTGGAAGCTGTACACTCTCTAACGATACCGGAAGTACACATAACTTTAAATTACTATCTAGAGAAGAGGAAGAGTCCCTATAATAAAAGGACACACGATGCTTCTGTGTGACAAACGCATGCAGAGAGAGGCAAGGGTTCCTGGCTCTATTACTACTATCTCTCCCTACTGAACAGCAAAGGCACAGCTGGAGACCTCTGGGTCCCTGAGAGAAGTCAGTCACTCTGTAAGTTTAGCAGGTCCGCTTAGAGACAGAAGCCTGCTAGCTGGGATTGGCGGTCGGATCCCCACCCACACCAGCCTGTCGCCGCCCACCTCACAGTCAAAGAGTGCAGTTTGGGGTTCCTGACCTGCCGCAATGCGGCAGAACACGCAATTGCTGTCATAGTCCCCGGACTTCGAGGTCCCAGGCGAGAACACCTCAGGACCTGCTTTGCCAGTGACCGTAGAGTCGGGATCCGGCTCTCCGGCTAAGCCCTCTTGCTTCTCAGCCATGGCGGCCGAGAGGCAACGTCCGGATCAGCTGAGCTGCGCAAGGGTAGCCACGCGCGCGTACGCCGCACCTGGAGTCGCCACACTGGCCTGGCCCGCCTAGCGACATAAAGTCTGCGCACGCGCAGGGCCAGACTCAGAGACCGAGATACGAGACAGTGCCTAGAAACTGGCGACGGTCAGAGGGCGAGCGCCGAAAGGCTTGCCCCGCCTCCGCGCGGCGCTCCGTGATGACGTAAGCAGCGTAACCGCAGGAGCTCTCGATTCAAATGCGTTCCCTGCGTGCAACCAGACGTGAGGACCTAACCCAGGGGATTGGGAGTTTCCGGTAACCTTTGTCTAAAGTGCAAAGGATATTGTTCCCACTTCTCTATAGTGTATTACGCTCCTGTTATAAAAGAAAAAGTATAGAAATTCGATTTTTTGTTTAAGGATATGAGAACATGAGTAAAATGTATAGAAAGCCTTGTTTGGCAAAGTGAATTTTCCTTATGTGTACTTGTTCAGCTACAGTAATTTTAGGATCTGAAATCATAAAAACGGCCAAACTGGACTTGACATGTTTGCTTTTGTTTATAGTACAATGTAAATCAAAATAAGGGTCTTTCCTATCACACATATGTCATCTACAGAGAAAAGACAGTAGTTGAGAAATTCCCTGCCAGCTCTTCCATATGTCTCACCTGGTTCCTTGTAACATTTTTTTTTCTTGTATTCCCTGCTATGTAGAAAAGAGAGAGGGAGCAGGAGAGAGAAACTCTTTGAGAACAATCATGCCCGAAAAAGTATCAGTTCTTAAGTATGATGTGACCTCACCTTTTTACAATACATGGCATTTGCTGAGCACCGGATATTTGCTGTTTCTCAAATTGTGAAACCTCACAAGGTTGATTATTTTACAGCTTTACAGAAAGAAACTGATTCAGACTTTTTTCTTCCCACTTACCTAAATGATAACAAAATTCAAATGTCTACTTCTAGAATTCATAAAACAAATGTTTTTAAATGCACTGTTTTGTTTGAGAAAAATTCTTGCTGAGCACCTTAGGTTAGTCCCATGTGGCAATCTTCCTATGTCAAACCTCCTGGTACTGGGCTGACCATGCTTCTTTTTTGATGCTGAAGTTTTACTTAGAATGATTTACAATAGTAGTTGTGACATTGGCACTTGTTGATTTCATAATAACATTTACTCAGTGTGACTTTAAATTCAGTAATGATTTTAAGTGAATTATGTTGTAATCCGAAACAGTAATGTAAGTTAGGTAAGATTACATGCACATTCAAGACATTTAATTCCCTTTGTAGTTAACCACACGGTCAGCAATCACTACAGTAGCTTCTCAGATCCTCACAGGTCTGAGGCAGGACTCAGTAGCAGAAAATTCAACCTTGACACATTTAAATATTATCATTTTCCATGTCTGTTCTTACACTTTCAAATCACTGCCTTTTTAATGGTGTGTGTGTGTGTGTGTCTTTATCCATATATGTACTTGGGTACTTGGGCCACAGGGAAGATAGGTGATGTGAAGAACCTTCTGTGACTGTACATGCCTTTCAGAACTGCTTGTTTGACATTGAAAGCCTTTGAGTTGACTTTGGCTTTGGTAAGGACAGGAGTTTCATCCTTTATTCTTGGTGCTAGCACAGTGGTAAGGTTTAAGTAGACATTTCACAACTGTCTGATGAATAAAAGAATGACTTTCAGATCCCAGTGAAAACACTTTTGAGTTATGAGAGTTGCACAGTCACAAACAGAAATGCTTTTTAGTAAAGGCTGTGACCAATAAAGGTCAGGAGTCTTGTATGAGGGCGGAGGTGGTGGCTATAACAAACACCAGAGCCTGATATTGTGAGTTAGGCATGTAGGGCCCTGTCTGTATGCTGACATATGGATGTTGTCTTGGGGTAGATGTTTGCACACAGTGGTTATAGGCAAAAGTTTTTCAGTTCTCTGTTCCTTGTCAAAATGTTTCTTCCTCAATAAGGCCAACTCTGACTAATCTTGCAACCTCTGTCTAACCCCTTCCTTCCTCTTTATCTTGCTCTATTTTTTTCCATTCCTTTTCTACATACTTAAAATTAAATAGGAACGTGTTACATATATGTTAACCCCATACATATAACTGAGGATGTATATCCACTTTTACTCCTTCATCTCCATTGAATGCAGTCTTTACTGCAATTATCGTTTGTTCTTGTTCATATATGTACCAGCAGTAGCTCTGCTACTCTAGAATAACCAAGGACTATGATAAGAATTTTTGGTCTAATAACTGGAAGGCTGAAGCTGCCATTTACCAAGATGAAAAACTGTGGGACTAACAGTTGTGGGGTAGGCAGGGAAGATCAGGCATCCTGTTCTGGGCATGTTACTTTGAGATGCTATATCAACTGAGCTGATGGCTATAGGCTCTTTATTGTAGTAAGAGTTCTAAAACACTTAATGTCTTAGACCAACCAAAAAGGTTTCCTTTATATAAATACAGTCCTAGTTATGGTTACCACTGCTGCAATGAATCACCATGAGCAAAGTAACTTGAGGAAGAAAGGGTTTATTGGGTTTGTTTCATCACTACTGTTCATCGTATAAGGAAGTCAGGACAAGAACCCAAACAGGAACCTGGAGGCAGGAGCTGATGCAGAGGCCATGGAGAAGTGCTGCTTACTGGCTTGCTCCACAAGGCTTGCTCAGCCTGCTTTCTTATAGAACCTAGGACTGCCCCCCTGCAGTGGGCTGCACTTTCTCACATCAATCATTTCTTTTTAAAATGCCCTATACAGGCTTAGTGGTGCATGCCTTTATTCCCAGCACTTGGGAGGCAGGGGCTGATGAATCTGAGTGAGTTTGAGGCCAGCCTGGTCTACAGAATGAGTTCCAGGACAGCCAGAGCAACATAGTTAGACTCTGTCTTGAAATAAACAAACAAATAAATAAATGTCTTGCTCTTGTTTGCATTCATAGCAGGCCAGATGTTTCTGGTATTTAAATAAAGGAATGGTATAAGTGCTGGCTAGTTTTATGTCATTTTAACACAACCTAGAGTCATTGGAAAAGAGGTCCAAGATAACCTTTCACTCTCCACACTCCTCCTAGCCCCCATAAACTCTTGCCTTAAACCAGATGCATGGTATGACTTTGTGGCTTGACTCCAGCCCACCAAGGGGCCTTTCTGCTGCTTTATCCTAACAGAGGGAGCCTCAGGTGAGAGAATGCCTCTATAAGATCTATAGGCAGGCCTGTAGGGATTTATTTATTTATTTATTTATTTATTTATTTATTTATTTATTATTAGTGATTGATGTGAGAAAGTACAGCCCACTACAGGGGGACAGTACTAGATTCTATAAGAAAGCAGGCTGAGCAAGCCAGTAAGCAGCATTCCTCCATGGCCTCTGCATCAGCTCCTGCTCCTTGACCGGCTTGAGTTCCCGTCCTGGCTTCCTTTGGTGATGAACAGCAGCATGGAAATGTAAGCTCAATAAACCCTTTCCTCCCCAACTTGCATCTTGATCATGGTGTTTGTGCAGGAATAGGAACCCTGACTAAGGTACCTGCTAACCTCTATGCTATCTCAGTCAGGGACCACATTAGAGTCTAGGCCTTTTAGCTATAGAACCTACCTTCATGGTCACATGTACTTTGTAAAGAAGTTTCTTATGTAGTCATACTTTAAGCTTTATTGTTCCTGGAGTTGGAATGATTCTTGCCTGGAAACCTTTCCCAAACTGTACTGTTTTCTGTTTTAAATATGCTGACAATGAACCACCAGGTGGTGCCTGGCACTAGATTCCCCAATGTCTGGTCCAAGTAAATGAAGTCCATCTAAACCTGATTTTCTTTTCTTTTTCTTTCTTTCTTTAATTTAAGGTTTATTTACTGAGTATAAAATATTCTGGCTGCATGTATGACTACATACAGCCAGCCTCTAAACCTGATTTTGATTCTCATTTCTTTGCAGGTTTGCTTCCCTACCTGGACACCTGAGTGTTCCCCTCTCCATTCTTCCTTCCTTTCTTCCTTTCCTTCCTTCCTTCCGTCCTTGCTTGCTTGCTTTCTTCTTTGTTTGTTTTTCAAAACTAACTATGTAGCTCTTGACAGCCTGGAACTTGCTGTGCAGGTCAAGCTGGTCTCAAATGCATGTGAACCAGGACAACCTTTCTACCTTAGCCTTCTGGGTACTAAGACTAAAGGCATGCACCACTACCCACCCAGATCTTGCTGTCATGCTCTGGCACTTACAGATGTTTGAACTAAGTGGTATCTCTTTGATTATAAGAAACTCAGCCTTGGTTGTTGTTATTTCAACCAAAAGGACTACAACACTTCTCAGAAATTCGTCATACCAGTTGTATCCACATGTAAATTGCATAACTGACCCTGGCCTCATTAGAATAAATATAGTTTTTAAGGTTACTGGAAAGGTAACCTACAAAAAAAAAAAGGAAGAAAGAAAAAAACAATAACACAGTCTGCCATGCCAGTCTGCCATTTAAGTGACACATGATTAGTAACTGGATAGTTGAGTTTCAAAAGAGAAGTCCAGGCTGGAGATAGAAATTTTAGAATCTTCAGAGTACAGGACTTACATCCACCAAATTAGAAGAGGTCACCAAGAGTAAACCTTTCAAAATACTAAGCCTTATGAGATCGTAGAAATGAGGAAAAAGTGCAAAAGTAAATAAAGATAAGTAAATAAATATTGAGAAACAGGAAGAGTATCAACAGTCCTGAGGGCGAAACTGTGTCTCAGCAGGAGAGGTTGATGCAAAGGCTGCAATAAGATAAGAAAAAGGTCGGGAGTGAGACAAAGGTCACTGAAAAAGAAAAAAAACCAAGTTTAGAGTTGAGCTTTCTCCAGGCCAGATCTCAGTTGCATTAAGAAAGAAAAGCAAGAAAGAAATTGGAAGCAGCAAGTATGAACAGACCAAAGAAATTAATTTTAGGAAAACAGAGACAGTACACGAAGGAAATCAGAAACTGAGATACAGTAACAAGGCGAGGTAGAGGCAGATGCTGGGGTGGTTGAGGAAAATGAGTGTTGCCAAGAATACTTGTTATCTGTGCTCATCTACCAGGGAGTCCATTCCTCACAGTGAACAGTCCTGTGCCTCAGGTTCTCTTCCTCTAGCTTTGCTGCACTTTAAGTTCTTGCATAGTTGCTCTAGTTTCCACTAGTTTAGAGGTCGTCATTCACCTGTGCTCAGACACTGCTACATTACTTCATGATGGTGTGCTGTTTGCAGCCCTTGTCTGACAGATGCTTTCTAGATGCACCCTGTGCCTCCTACCATTAGAATGCAAATTCCCTACATGTGCCATGTGGCCTTCTTTGCTGCAATATCTAGCAGAGAATCTGGCACACAGTAGCTAATAGCAATACACTAATTGCTCAAATGACCAAATAGGTAGATTTTTACAGTTCTTGATGGTATCATACCTGGTTTTAATTTTAAATTAAATTTTACTTTTTTTCTCACGGGACTTCAGATGAATAATAATTTGTTTTCCTTTAAATCTAGATGTCAATTAATAGCAATCCTCTACACAGAGCTGTTCCCTGGCAAACTGCCAAGAATGAGAAGAGGCCCAGTCCAAGTGATATCCAAACTTTTGTCAAGAGTTCCTTGGGTTTCTTATCTCAGAGAGAAGCTAAGTGTTTTCCAAGTGCTCAAAATAGATTCCATGAAATAAATTACCTACTGATTTAAAGTAAAACTTTTTTTAAAATGTCTATAAATACCAAAATCATCATTGAACGACAATCTGGGTAAATATATTTTGCAATATGTGTGAGAAAATTAATTCTAGTATAGGACAGTGATGTGTTATAAAAATGATAAAGACATATATATCGCATGGGTGTGGGGAAAGTAGGGAGGTGTGGGGGAGGGGCGTGCCTCAGCAGGCCCAAGCCCAGGCATCCCTTCCCTCTGAGGGACCAGCCACACCATGGTATAGTATAGAACAGAGTTTATTTAGGGCATGGGGAGGGGAGCTAAGAGGGTAGTAGAGGCAGAGAAAGGCAGAGAGAGGGAGGCCAGCCATGACCACGTGGAGACAGAGTGAGGAGGGAACAAGAGGGATAAAAGAAGCAAGAGAGAGAAGCAAGAAATTAGAGAGAGGAGGGGCAAGCAGCCCCTTTTATAGTGGGCCAGGCCTACCTGGCTGTTGCCAGGTAACTGTGGGGTGGAGTTTAGACCGAATGCTAGCTGTATTAGAGAAAACAATTAGAACGAATTGAAAATCTGCTGTAAATCAGGCAGTGGTGGCGCACGCCTTTAATCCAAGCCCTTGGGAGGCAGAGGCAGGTGGATTTCTGAGTTCGAGGCCAGCCTGGTCTACAGAGTGAGTTCCAGGACAGCCAAGGCTATACAGAGAAAACCTGTCTCGAAAAACCAAAAAAAAAAAAAAAAAAGGAAAAAAAAAAGAAAATCTGCTGTAAAAATTTCAGCAAAGTAGCTGTGTATGGTGTGAATGTGAATTTCCCTGGTTTCTTGAGGCTAAGCAAGGAGGGTTTTGAATTGGAGATTAACCTGAGCTAGAGATGAAAGCAAGTGGAGGGAGGGAGAAAAGGAAGTGGATAGAAGAGGCAGACTAAGGAAAGAGAAACATTTTGAATTTAAGACCAGCCTGGGCTACGTAATGAGTTCAAGGCTAGCCTGTGTTGCATGACTTTGTCTCAAAATGCCAAATATTAATAAAATTTAAAATACACCACACACATACAAACCTAAGCAGTTAACATGAACATAATTAGTAAAAAGTATAATCAACAAATCTATGGAAATATATTCAGACTTATTAGAAACCAAGTAATTCTGAAGTGATATTTTTCACAATGAAACTGGGTGAGGTTCATTTTATAACAGCATTCAGAAGTGTGAGGTTATAAGTAACCAAATGTCACATACCGAGATGCAGTGTATGTTACATTCCCGATGACATCACGGAAGCACTTAGGAGCGCGGATGGGAGGTGAAGGGTTATGGAGAGCACAGAACTTTGTGAGGAGAAAGGGCGTAACACTTCCTGTGTAACTGACAGGAGCAATGACAGGGAGAACGAAAGCAATTAGAAGAGCAGCGCAAACTCCCTCCAAAACGGATGACTCATACCCTTGGCTTCCTGGCTGTTTTCAAACACAATCTGTTCACATCAAAGCTAACTTTTCATTTACATGCTAGGTCTTGTCCTTCCTGCCCACTCAAGAATATCACTTCAGAAATCTTCTCATTGTGCCGGGCATCTTCAGTTTTGTCTCCTCCGCGGCTCCGCGGCTCATCACTACTTGCAAACACCCTGTAACTTCTCTCACACTGAAAAAATGTTTCTTGTTTGCTTGTTTGTTTTTCTAACTTTACTTTCCCCAGCAACCCCTATTCCCTATTCCAAAGCACATTCTGTATTTGCACAAAGTTTTTCTTTTCTTTTGTTTTTAAATAGGTATGTGGAGAGGTAGAGTAGCCAGCCAGTAGATGCAGATACGGATATCTAAGTTCTACGGCCTCCTCTGCCACTGTCTATATTTTTTGAGACAGGGTCTCTCACTGAGTCTCACTGTTTTAGCTAGACTGTCTGGCCAGTGAACCCCTGGTCTCCTCTTGTCAGAGCCCACCACCACTGTGTGCAGATTTTACCTAGGTTCTGGGGATCCAAACTCAAGCTCTTGCCCATGCACAGCAAGAGCTTTACCACCTGAGCTTGTTGCCACAGCCCTCAATTGGAAGTCTTGACCAAAGCATCCCTGCCCCCACTCCTCCCTCCACTCAACCTGCGCCTTTTCAGAACTATTACTCCACCCACACTCCTGACAGCCAAAGTCAGTGATTAGTTCTCGATTCTTTTCTCAGACATGTGAGAAGAGCCTGAGACCTATTGGCAGCGTTTGGAACATTTTTAAAATTATTCCCTCTGTTTTTAATATATCTACTGTGGTTTTCTTGTCCCTAAGCCCTGCCTGTGTTTGTTTTTTTTTTTTTTGTATTTCCCTGGTTAATCCTTGGTCTTTGTCACTGACTTTTAATCCTGTCGGATGGCAACCAATCTCACAACTCTAATCCCATCAATCCTCTGTTTAAAATTCTCACTAATAGTGAAACATCGTAATGTGCAGTTAATATTAGCATTCTGTCTAAACTCCTTACTCACTATAAAAGGGGCTGCTTGCCCCCTTCTCCCTCTCTGGCCTCTTGCTCCCTTTTGCTCTTGCTCTCCCACTCCCTTCCCCCTCTCTCCACGTGGTCATGGCCGGCCTCTACTTCTCTACTCTCTCCCTCTCTTCCTTTCTCTGCCTCTACTACCCTCTTAGCTCCCGTCCCCATGCCTTGAATAAACTCAGTTCTATACTATACCATGATGTGGCTGGTCCCTCAGGGGGAAGGGATGCCTCGGCATGAGCCTGCTGAGATACCCCCTTCCCCCACACCTCACACACCACACCCATAGAACATATCTCTTATCTGTTTATCTTTTTATAAACACATCAGTTAAGCCATTCCAACTGAGAGAACATGTAACTTGCAGTTCACAACCATTCTAATAGTGAGCCAATATAACTTGCAGTATGCTGTCACAGTCAGGGTTGTCAGATCCAAACCTAAGCAACTTGTAGAAGTTTGAGCAACTTAATTCAACTATGGCAAAAGCCCATGTTGAATAGGTCCCAAGACACTAAGCTCAGTGTGATGCCATGTTAAAAGTACATAAGGATTCATGAGGATGTCTCTACAAAGATAGATTTAGAAGAATGTGCTTTTTTTGTATAACTTATTTTTATCAACAAAAATGAATTACTTTTGTCATCAGAAAAAGCATTTTAACATGTTTTTTCAGTTCAGATTTTCATATAAGCCTCCTTCGTTTCATTTCATAATTCTCTGCTTTTAAGAATAATCTTATTCTACAAGTGTTGGAGATGGTCTACCCTGATATCAGAAGACTGGAGGCGTTTTCAGGCAAATCTCTAGACATTTCTGGTAGAGGTGAAATGTTGAGCTGCTGTGTCTGTGTCTGATGCTGTTTTGTGTTTCCAGTGGACAGTAGAATGTAGAAAGAACTGGTGGGCTTGTCTTAATTCTGAAACCTTTCACTCACAGTAGACATGTCTAGGTAGCTAGTTAGAAACTAGCCAGCTTGAAAATCATGGAAAGTAGACCCTCCTTCACCATCAGGACCCCTTCTTTGTCCCCAAATAAAAAACTTTAACGAAGAGAGAAGTATCAGAATTGTTCTTCTCTTATTCTTGGATATCTGAGAGTGGTGGACACTTATCCATCATCAAGGATTTTCAGAGTCTTATGTCCTGGAACAAAAAGCTGGGCAGGAACAATTTGTTAAGAAGGAACACACTTCCAAGAGAGGAAGCAGGCCAGAGCGGGAAGATCAATGGCTTCCTGTCTAAAAGGCTGGAACCTGTTCTGGCATTTACATGGTGCCAGCTTTTCCATGCACGCTCTATCTACAGCAGGCCAGGCTTCAGTGGGGAAGTTCTTAGGCTTCCTCTATAGGACTGGTTCCTTTCCTTTCATATGCTAATCTCACTGGCTCAGCCTCTGGGTCAGGTTTTTCCTGCCTCCACACCTTAGAATTTGTAAAGTCAAAATGGGTGAGAGAAAACGCCAATTTCCCTTTCTTTTGATGTTTTGAGACTAGACCAGGTTTTTCTGTGTAGCCTTCACTGTCCTTGAATTCACTGTGTAGACCAGGCTGACCTCAAATTTGTAGAGACCAGCCTGTCTCAGAATACTGGGATAAAAGGCATGCCCCACTACCACCCAGCTCAAATTTAAGGACTGCCAAGTTTGGACTCAGTGGGGGATTGAGGGGGAGGTCTGGGATGTGGAATAGTCAGTGGGCAGACCAGGAGGGGGATAAAGACTGGACTGTAAAATAAATAAATAAACAAATAAATAATAAATAAATTTTTAAAAAAGATATTGTATAAAAGGTAAAAATTTATTCTTTTGTGTCTCCTTTTGTTGAGGCTTATCTTGGGGGGATATTCCTTCCTCATGAAACATGGTTACCTCCTTTTTAAATTTTGCTTTTTCTTTGATTTATTATTGTACATGTATTCTGTTGCATGGTTTAGGGTTAAAATAGTGGCATCTGAACTGTATCCCTGGCCATTGATGGAGGAGATAAGACTTTTTGAATTGCCAGGAAGACTACTACCATCAAAAGCCTTTCTGGTTCCAAACAAGGACAACTTACTGTCTTCCCCAAGAGTTAATCCAAATGGGCCTAACAACTACCTGGACAGGAGAATGCCCCTCAGGAGAACAGAAACTTGAGAATAGTGTAAGGTCTGCTTAAAAATGTAGATTTGAATAACGGTCTCTCTGAGTATTGTCCACTCACCTCTCAAGAATGTCTCATGTTCTTTTGTAGTAAATATCTTCTCCACATCATTCTGTTTGCCACATCTAAATGCTTTCACTGGAAAATGACAAGAACCAGGGAGCTGAGAGAAGGGCAGAGTGAGTTCCTGCTTCTCTTAGTTAAGGTTTTACTGCTGTGAACAGACACCATGACCAAGGCAACTCTTATAAGGGCCACATTTAATTGGGGCTGGCTTACAGATCAGTGGTTCAGTCCATTATCACCAAGGCGGGAACATGACAACATCCAGGCAGGCATGGTGCAGGAGGAGCTGAGAGTTCTACATCTTCATCTGAAGGCTGCAAGCAGAATACTGACTTCTAGACAGTTAGGATGAGGGTCTTAAAGCCCTCACCCAAAGTGATATATCTATTCCAACAGGGCCATACTGTCTAATAGTGTCACTCCCTGGGCCAACCATATACAAATCATCACACTGGTATCAGCATTCCTTTTTAGCCAGTTCTAGATAGAAATTTCCTGAACACATACACAAAGACCTACTATAGCTTGTAAATATATGGACCAAAGTAAAAGAAAAATAAGCATGAGCATAAGAAATATAGTAGAAAGGGAAATATTTAAGCATGTGCTGTTTGGCACACACATGCACACACACATACGTATGGATACATATACATATTCTCATCTGTTGGAATGAGTGGGTAACAGAAAGGAAGTGTGGAGTGCCTGTATGTAGGGAAAGAGAGAACTTTCTAGTTTCTGATGATTAGGCCAATTATAATGCTCTTGAAGAAATATTGACAGGTGCCCAAAGCCCCCCAAGTTGTAGCTGTCTGAGATTTCCTAAAGGACTCAAGGGAAGTCTTGATCTGATAATAACTGGATGCTGTAAATCATTTATGAAAGAACAAAGAAAACCCTTCTTTCTTCCAAGAGTTTCCCCATTCCTGCTACTTCCCTGATAAGTAGGGTTTGTTTACTTCTCTCTGGAATACAGTGTAGATACATTTTACAATGCAGATACTTTCCCCCTTAAATACAAAATAATAATAAAATAATAATAATAAATAAAAGAAAGAAAAAAAGAAAAAAGAGGCAAGTCCTCAAAGGACAATAACAACAATAACCCCATTGAGAGAAATTCCTTGTTTAAAAATCAGAAACAAGATTATACGTGCCCTTTGCTTTTCTAATAAAGAAGTCAGCATAATCCAAGTGTGATGTGAATTACTCAAGAGTCTTTTTAAAAAAAAGATTTGTTTATTTTATGTATATGAGTACACAGTCCCTGTCTTCAAACACACCAGAAGAGGGCATCAGATCCCATTACAGATGGTTGTGAGCCACCATGTGGTTGCTGAGAATTGAACTCAGGACCTCTGGAAGAGCAATCAGTGCTCTTAACCACTGAGCCATCTCTCCAGCCTACCAAGAGTCTTAACATGACTTTATATGTCATTTTATAATTTTGGACGCATTTTTATATCAGACGCTAATTTTATTTTGATAACCATTTAGAGAAGAGGAGGAGGAAGAGGAAGAAGAGGAGGAAGGAGGAGGAGTTGAAGGAACAAGAGGGGGAGGAGGAGGAAGAAGAGGAGGAGGTGGTGGTGATGGTTTAGGAGGAAGAAAGGAAGGAACAAGAAGAGGAGCAAGAGGAGGAGGTGGTGGTGGTAGTGATGAAGGAGGAAGAGGAGGAGAAGGAAGAGGAGGAGAAGGAAGAGGAGGAAGAAGAGGAGGAAGGAGAAGAGGTAGAAAGTGTTAGCATTATTTAGAAACAGAGAAAACGGAATCCAGGGAGATGAACTAGTCTGGCCAGGATAATTTACTTGATTGAAGCTAGAGAGATTTGTCTGCAAGTCCTTTCCACCACCCCAGAAGCATTCCCCTTTTCTCCCAAAGTAAACAGATACTGTGTAAGTCAGCACTTCTAGCCTGATGAAGTTAACATCAATCTTCTTGTCAACTTCATACTTGTAGATAATTCCTCTTAATCTCAAGGCCAAACCATCTCTAAATCAGTCATCATGGTTCTTTCTGGTTACTGTCAAAGAAAACGTGTAGCTGAATGCAGGAGATTTGTATCCCCTCTTTTAGACCCGGTCTCTCTGGACAGCCCTGGCTTCCTGGCTGTCCTGGAACTCACAGAGATCCGGGTGCCTCTACCCCCTAACTGCTGGATTAAAGCCGTGCATCACCATATCCCTCAAATTTATACTGCAATGAAGCTGGGCAGTGGTGGAGCATGCCTTTAATCCCAGCACTTGGGAGGCAGAGGCAGGCAGATTTCTGAGTTCGAGGCCAGAGTGAGTTCCAGAACAACCAGGGCTACACAGAGAAACTCTGTCTCGAAAAACAAACAAAGATCCAAAACCAAGTATGGGAAAAAAATAAAAGAATGGAGACAAGCTTATTGTCTGCAAGAGGTAAGGAAAGCATGAAAAGTGTTTTCTACTGATTTTATTTTTATATGTAAGAGTATTTTGCCTGCATGTATGTATGTGTATCATATGCATACTCAGTGTCCACAGAGTCTTAAATCGTAAGAAGGTTTTCAATCTGGAACTGGCGTTACAAAATTGTAAACTGTAATGGGAAATGAACCTGAGTCGTGTACAAGAGCAACAACCACTCTTTGCTGCTGAGCCATCTCTCCACCTCAGAGAGGCATTTTCAAAACAAACAAAAAAAGTTCCCTTCTTGAGTAAAGGAAGCTATGTTCAGGGAGCATAAAGGGAAACCCTTTAGAGATGAGCATATCTCTGAGCACTTAAGGCAAAATGATCGTGGACACATGAAACACGTGATCAAGAGCTTGAAATGGTGCACTGAAATCTCTGTGCTTCCTTAGCTTTCATCACAAAATGTTAGCTGGGAATAAACAGATGGACAGGTGAAGGTGGATGAATGGGGATTACGTGCCTACCTTCCTTAGTGATGGGCCAAGCTTTTCTCTGGTGAGCAAACTTTGTTTTACTCATTCCCAGCCTTTTTCTACTTAGTTTTCATCACAAGTATTTCCATCCTCAACTGCCTCAAAGAGGCAAACCATCTTCTGGCTTTGCTTGAAATCTCCCTTTCCTCCACAGCCACAGAAACTCATGAGGCTTGATAAACAAAACCTGCTTGCTCTTGATACCCCCCCAGGGTGCAGGGAGAGAGGTTCCAAAGCAAGATTGTCATTCTCTTAGCTTCTATCAATTCCTACCTACCTACCCACCCACCTGCCTGCTTACCTACCGAGTCACATAATCATCTGCCGTTTTGAATCCTGAGCTATACTCTGAGCAAAACCATCACTTCTATTGGCTTCTAGGTTATTCTCCTATGTTTATGGACCTAAGTTTATGACTCACAAATGCTGCCTACTTCAGGTCATTTTCTAGGAAAACTTCCAGGTCCATGAGTCGCAACTTCTCAAACATCTGGTCCCTGTGCCCTTTGCCTGCATTACTATGTGACACAACTCACTCCTGTGACAAACTTCTAACATTGTGTCCACTCAGACTATGAATTGTGAGTGTTACACCTTCGTAAGGGTCGTTTCCATTCTTTTCACTGCCAGTAAATTCTGATCTTAATTTTTCTATCAATTCTTTCAGTTGACTTCTTGATTTCTTCCCACAAAGCATACACTAAATATCTATCACTTCCCCCAGGTGCTCCTGGGAAACAACCTGCTCTCCTCTCTCTTGCTGTGCTCCTGAATGAGGTGCTACTTCCTGTAATTGTGATGTGGGGTTGAGAGTGTGATAGGAGAGTTAAGACCCTCAATTTGACACTCATTTCTGCCATTTTGTGTGATTCCTACTTGAACAAGTCATTCCATTTTCAAGGGCTCTCATTTCTTCATTTAGAAAATATAAAAACATTGTATCTATCGCTTCTATTTATATCAATTTAAAGACTGTGATAATGTTTTCAGAGTGCTGGGATGATGCCCAGCACACCAGTGTTCAATAGATGTTTTCTCTTATTCCAAGTGAACTGATGCTTCTAACAGTCAATCAATCAATCTAATAAACAAACAAACAAACAAACACCCAAATTCACAAACCAAACTGGTGCAAACACATATGCACTATGCAAAGCAAAGCCTCAATCTAACAAGACTCTCCTCTTAAATCCTCTTCATGGTTGTTGCCAGTTCAAGAAAGACTTAAGGAAATAACTTTGTAAAGCCCAAGGCATCCTGATTCCAGTTAACTATTGTTCTCCTCATCAGGACCAAGTATGAGTCACAGACTGACTAATGTCTTTTATTCTCGTAAATGGAACAGCAAGGATGTCATGGGATTTTTTCCAAGGTTTTGTTTTTTAAATGTGCAGAAGACCCAAAGAAGTGTCACAGAAAAGTGAGCATAAGAATCACTAAGAAAAATTTTTTAGAACATGCTTGATTTAATTGTAATCAGAGAAATACAAATTACACAATGAGCTAACATCGCACACCCTTGAGAGTGAAGTCTACCAGTGTCAGAGGAAGACTCTGATGGGTTTGTAAGTGGTGCAATCATGTTACAAAACACAGTGTTCTTATGTTACAGAGCCACACATTCATAAATTCCAAAATGCACAAAACAGACAGGAGAATGCTGGTGGTGTCCACACAGTGGAATGTTGATCCTACACATTGACATAAAAAAGAAATATTTCCAATAAATAAATTTCTGAATAAATCTAAGAAACAGGGTTGAAGGGAAAGTAAAATGCATTGCACAGTTGGGAGTCCTTTAATGAAAGCTCATGATTTAGGAAAGGCAGTGTCATTGTGGGAACACTAGGACCGAAGCATATATTTCTCCAGACTAAGATGCATGCAATGTTAGAAGGCAATAGGATCTTCTGGAACACAGTTATAAATGTAGTTATTAATGTTCAAAGTATTGCTATGTGGTACTTAGTAGAATAGTGACGATATTTCCTTTTCATTTTAATTTTTGTGGTAGGACTTTGCTGCGTTGCATTCGCTGATTTTGATTTTCTGAGCTTGAGGGATCTTCTGATTTATTGTGTGGAGCAGCTGGGATTACAGATGCTCAGATACTCCGCTGCTCCAGGTTCTAGCTCACTTCCTTTCATAACGTTTACCGTGGCTGCTACTATTAGTCTCATCTTATAGCTGATGGGACTGAAGCAGAAAGAGTTTAAGTAACTTTTGCTAGCATTTGGAAAGCTTAAGATCCAGCTAACAATTATCACATACATAGTACACTGTATTACTTGGCCTATGAGATCTCTGTCATAACAAAATATCCCTTGTAAAAAAAATTTAAAAATTGTTTTTGTCTGAATTTTTTTCCTTCCTAAGTAAAAGAGAGTTAGAACAGGGTAATCTAGTTAATGGAATACTTGTCATTTTCTCCCATTTATGGCACAAAAGTGCAAAACTAGAGTCTGATCTTCATTTGAATAGCTTCTGAACCATTTCCAGGGAGCAATTTTGGAAATCTAAAAATTATCTCACCACCAACTTCCCGAAGCCCCAAGGCCTTAGAACTAACTGTCTTTTGTGTATTTTACTTAACACATATGCAAAATCATGTGGCATACTTACATGTATGTATCAGATTCTAATTTTATAAATTTAGTTTTATCTTTTTCTTTATTTTTGAGACTTCTACCCCCCCAAGCTCTTCCAAAATCCATTCCCCAACCCCATCCTCTCAATTTTTTATTTCTTTTTAAAACTCCTAAGAACAATTTGTGAGGCCCAAATATTTCTGGATGTGTGGTCTTCCACTGGAGAGTGGTCACGTCACCAGGAGTTATACCTAGGAGGGGGATTCGTGCCCAGCTCCCCTCTCCATACTGGGATTTGGACTGGTTTGGGCTTGTGCAGGCCTTGTCCATGTTGTCACATCCACTCTTTGTTCATATGTAAAGTGACCCTGCTGTGTCCAGAACACAGTGTTTCATGGTAGTCAGCCAGCACCTCTGGCTCTCAGACATTTTCTGCCCTTGCTCCCTCAGTAACCCCAAACCTTGGGAGGAGGTGTGCTGAACATTCTACAATCTTTAAATTTCTGTACCTGGATGCTCTGGGTCTCAGAGTCAAACACCATTTACTTCCAATTCATATAACAGTTAATACTAAAAACCATACATGTGATTGAGAGGGGCATGAAGGCTGCTTAACTTCTGAGGATGATTGTTCATTGAATAGCACTATATAAGGTATTCTTGGGTCTCCATTATTCTTGATAGTTCTGAAACTGGACATTTAATTTGTGTAAGAAATGAATATTTTCCTCCCATGCTCCATCTGCTGTTCTGGATGGTTGCCTGGTCAAGAGTATGGAATCCCAGTAGAGCTGCTATGAGCAGTGGTGTGTCCAGTATATGGCCAAACATGTGCATGGTTACACAAGGAAAACGATCTGATTCAGGTCAGGGCACTAGGAGTACATGGTCAAAACATGTGCATGGTTACACAGGAAAATGATCTGATACAGGTCAGGGCACTAGGGGAGGCTTTAACTACCTTTGATTTGAGATGGGGGTCAATAGTTCTATAAAGAGTCACTTTTTTTTTTTTTTTTTTAGTATATAAGGACTCCTAAGGAACATGACTCTCTTGTTCTGCTTTGTTTTGTTTTAATGAACTAGGTAGTGGGAGACACACTAACACCTTGGGTGGCACCAATCTACAAAGATCCATAACGATAGAAACACATCAGAGTATAAGGAACTAAAGTTTGTGCTCAATGAGAGATTCAACATTCAATAAATCTTACCATTAACATCTTGGTCTAGAGCTGTGCAATTCACTATGGTAGCCACTGCTTACATGTGGCTACTCAACTTTATAATTATAATTTTATTGTAGGTTTGCTTATCTTATCTTGATTCATTTTTGGTAAGTCATGTTTCAGAAAACTTATCCAATTCACTATGATATCTAGGTCTCAGATTTCATGGAATTCGAGTTTTCAAAATATTCTCTAACAATTCTCTGGATTTCCTTAATAACTGTCTTTGTTAGGGTTTCCAATGCTGGGACAATGGAATTTTCACCTACCTACTGTTTATTCTTTCTAAGAACCAAATATTTTACTGAAACACTTAAAATGTGCCTTGAACGGTGGAAGGACTTACTTTCATAATTTATAAAATTGTAATTAAAGTTGAGTAGCTAAATGTGAGCAGAAGAGACACCACAACCAAGGCACCTCTTAAAAAGGACATTTAATTGGGGCTGGCTTACAGCTTCAGTCCATTATCATCAGGCAGAAGCATGGCAGCATCCAGACAGACATGGGGCTAGAGCTGAGAGTTCAACATCTTGATGGGAAGGCAGTCAGGAGAAGACCATCAAAGCCTATCCCCACAGTGACACACTTCCTCCAACAAGGACACACCTCCTAATAGTATCAAACACCTGAGTCCATGGTGGCCAAACCTATTCAAACTACTACAGTAACTATTGTGACATCCTTCTTTTATCTTTATTAACATGGTTCTTCTCTTTCTCTTTTGGTTAAGGTTGACTAAAGGCTTGTGAATCCTGTTTATCTTTCCAAAGAATCAACTCCTTTGTTATACTGATTCTTCATATTGTTCTTACATTCTCTGTTCCGTTGTCCTTTCTACTCTGGTGAATGTACACACAATTCAGTCATAAAGAGCTGTTCTCTTTCAGGAAAAGATGAAAGTGTGGTGTGTAGCATTGTGTTAAGCAAAATACGCAAGAAAAATATTGCCATGTTTTTTTTCTCATATGTGTAATCTAGACACACACACTAAATGAGAGCTATTTAGGAAGTGGAAGGAGACCACTGGGAGTCCCAGTTCCTTCCACCCAGTGGAAGGTGCATGTGAGCAAAGTACCTGATTTGTATTTGTAAAATGCCATAGGGAAAACCCATCATTATGCATGAATATACACAAATGAGTAAATAAATATAGTAGTAAAAATTGTGGCACATGTCCGTCGTTGTAGGGTGCTCTGTTGGATAGTGCTGATATAAGCCATGGAAGAGCCCATCAACAAGCACTACTTTGAAGTCTCCATTGGCCAAAGCAGGGAGGGCCTCAATCACCAGACAGCTTAGAATGAAAGGTAAGAGAATTTGACCTTAGAGTTTGGTAAGGATTGTGAAGGTTAAATTTTCTCGGTAAAGAACTATCTATTAGGGGATCGTCGTGTCTCAAGGCCACAGACAAGGGGGTAAAATGAGTTACTCTGAGAGTAAGAGCTCCCCAATGAGAAAGAGAGTTCTGACTGGCAGGAGATGGTCATGGGCATTTTTGAGTCACATAAAAAGTGTCTGTGTTTACCTTAATTTGAACTTTCTGTAAGTACCCTTGGCTTTCTTCCAACCAGTTTTTGTTGTTGCTGTTGTTATTGTTTGCTTGTTTATGTAATGGTTTGAATAAAATGGCCCTCATAGACCCATAAGGAGTGGCACTATTTGGAGGTGTGGCCTTATTGGAGTAAGTGTAGTCTTGTTGGAAGTGTGTCATAGGGGTGGGCTTTGAGGTTTCAGATGCTCAAGCCAGACCCAGTGGCTCACTCTTCCTTCCTACTACCTGAGGCTCCAGATGTAGAACTCTTAGCTACTCTCCAGCACCATATCTGCCTGCACTCCACCATACTTACCACCATGCTGAACATGGACTGAACCTTGAATTGTAAGGCAGCCCCAGTTAAATGCTTTTCAAAGAGTTTCCACAGTCATGGTGTCTCTTCACAGCAATAAAACCCTAAGACAGCTTAAGAGAGGATCTCATTATATAGCCCTTGCTAATGTGAAACTCACTATGTAGACTAGGCTGGCCTGTTTCTGCCTCTTGTGTGCTGGGACTAAAGGTTTATGCCACCACATCCAGCCCTCACCTAAGATTTTCCATATATACCTATGAACTGAGAAATTTTGAGAAAATAAAGTCTGCCTGGATTCTTCTGCTGTGGGGGCAGAAGGTTACTACTGTGTAAAATATCCCTAATGGAAATTAGTAAGTAGGGTAGAACAGGTATAAAAATGAGGGGCATCTATATATGAGACAATAGATTATTAATATTAAGTTTATTATTATAAAGCCAAGGGTGGTCTCCAATAACTATATAAAAGGGGTAGTTTCCATGAACGGTTGAGAGAACTGGGGAAAAGCTACAGGAAACGATGTAGTAGTTTCCTGTGAAGTGTGCACCGAATCCAGTTTATTATTGGTTATTTCCTTGTCTTCTTCCCACTACAAACCCCCAGACAGGCATGTCTCATCATATTTCAATGCATCATTCCTTGGAGACACTGCAAATCTTTACAAATAGAAGATTTGTGCAAACCTGTGCCAAACAGATTTGTAGACACCATTTTTCCCAAATAGCCCAGATAATCATTGAGAATTCTAACAATGACTATTTTTTTGAAAATTATTTTATTATTATTTTTTTAAGTGCAAGTGTATGAGTCTGTAAGTGTATGTGCATATGTGCATACCTACATATGAGTTGCAGTTGCCTGTGCAGGAACATAATCTCCCTAGAACTGTAGTTACATGCAGTAGTAAACTGCCCAACCTTCATGCTAAGAAATGGGGCAAGTGGTCAGCAAGCTCAGGAATCTCTGGTAGCCACAGAGTCATCTCTACAGCTGCAAAGTAAAGTATTTTTAGTTAAAGCAATACACTGTTTTAATCATAATGCCAGTACATGCTCAATAAACTATGAGCACTTACAGGACTGGGGAAAATCATGTGATTGTTCAGTTGTAGTATCCTGGAATAGATCCTGTCATGGAAGTTGGGCTGTACCCTATAAATGGCCAATGAGTGAGTCTTTAGGAAAAAAATGCACACTGAATGCATAAATTCCTTTATTGAAAATATTGGAATAGCACTGCATTATATTTAGTTGATATCCATAATGAAGGGTCACACATTCCTGTTCAGACAATACTGTTTTAAATAGAGAACACAGCATCTGGATATGCTCTCACGAGTACATTGTAGACTAAACTAAGTAAGAGTAATCTAGAGGCAAAATGACCATCTTGTTCATGAATAGCATACGGTTACAAATGGTATAAATGGTGGGCATAATCATCACACGACATTCCTGGGATCTCGCCAACTCGACTCATGTATGAGCAGACCAAAGTCAAATTGTGTGTTTTTAAGCAAAAGTCCTCAATGGAAGAACTTGGGTGAAAAGTGTATATGGTCTACAGATTCAAAATTTTATAGCATTCCTTTAAACTAGCATGGAATGGCAGTGAATGTAACAATCTGCCCGACAGAGGACACTGGACAGTGTTTTCGTACAAGGAGT
This sequence comes from Rhynchomys soricoides, assembly GCA_019843965.1. Taxonomy (NCBI): domain Eukaryota; kingdom Metazoa; phylum Chordata; class Mammalia; order Rodentia; family Muridae; genus Rhynchomys; species Rhynchomys soricoides. The sequence goes on from JADRCH010000176.1 coordinate 1,412,985, forward strand.
CTAAAATGGAAGAAAGACTTGAAAATACTCGAACATAAACAGATACGTAAACTCGGTTTGCTCATTTTCCTTCCTAAATCACTGGGGAAATAATTTGCGACAGACTACTTTTCAGCTTTGGCTATTATTTAAATTTTTTCCATTAGTAGTCTTTGGCTTTCATAAAAGGGAGGCAATCAATAACATTAATGATTTCATTTCTTACTATTTAAAATAAAAGATGCCTTATGATGTGAAAATGAGTTTACATTTAAAAAATAGATTTTTTTCTTTCAATTGTGATATGAATGAAGTTCTTTGAATTGGTTTTTTTTTCCTCCAAGAAGATTCCAGAAACCAAGAAAGTTGGTCCAAGTTGACATCTTTTATCCGACATTAAAAATGCACAAATTAAACACTCCCTTTTAAAACAGATGGCTACCATTAATGTAAACACCTGGAAAGAAACAATGTAAAATAAAAAAAGAAAAGAAAAAAAAAAACTAAGTTACTGTTATTAATACACAATTCACACAATTTCATAAGAAGTGAACATTCTCTTTGTAGAAGTAGGACTTGTACATTCATGTTCATAAAGGTCTGTATTTCGATAAATACCAACTTACAACTGTGAGAGATGCCATAGTCTGCTTCACACAAATGCTTAGGGTATTCGAAGAGTACCTTAAAAACTAAATAAAAAGCTGGTCTGTAATAGTCAAATCAAAAAACATTGTTAAGGAGCTTTTGAACACACACACAAACACACAATAAATAAAGACTATATTACCCTAAATAATCAGGGCAAAAAATGAATATAAAACTATACAAATCAAAAGAGACTTGTTTCCCAAACATAGCACAAAATGTATACATTTCTTTATTTCAGGATTTGACACATTAAAAGAAAAAAAAATCAACATATTTCAGACAACATACTAAAAAATAATAAATAAAAGTTTTAAAAATCAGACATTCCCTTTAAGTGCTATATCCTTTCAATTTCTCTAAACCAGATTCAGCTTTCTATGGCAAACAATAAGTATGCATTTGGTAAAATTATGCTGATAAATACACAAGGCAGGTATATAGTTCCACAGTATCTTATTTTTTTTCACAGTTACCAAAAATAAAAATTGCATTCAACTCATACATCTTTAAACACTCTGATTTCTCACGGTGTGAATTTGAAAGCAGTGGAGGTACAAAGTCTTTTTGTTTTTTTTTTTAAAACAATCTGGACTTGAGATTTCTGTCTTCAGTGTCTGCCCTCCGCAGGTACCTTCCAGAATCTGTCTGCGTTGCTATGATGCTCTGAGACGACCACAGAAGGAAAGCATTGGTGTGGGAGGCGGCAGCCAGGGCTGGGGCTCGGCTTCCAGTAAGACGGCTAATCTAACCCAATCTTTTCTGTGTTTTATTTTAAGGCAGCCTGAATTTCACTCAAATGTCCATACCTCTAGGTCCTGAACTATGAAGTCTTCTTTTTTCGAAAGGATATCATTATTAAAAGTACTGCAAGAGTTGCTGCGTCCGTGATATAAATCAGCATCTAGCCACAGGCCAAACCGTCCCCTGTAACAAGGGTAAAGGAGAAAGGTCACTACATGAACACAGCTCGCACGACATGTTTTCTGCCTTTTTCTGCCAGGTTTTCTTTCCTTTGGGCCAAGACAGACAGAACTTGAAACTGCTCACAAAATAAAAGCAAGCTGCATAGACAGGTCCCTCCTAAAGGACAAATGGTCGCAGTCTCTCAGGCACATTAATAAATCATTTATCTTTGATTTTCAGTGGTGTGTGTTAGTACACTGCCCTAATTAATCTAAGCAAATGGACTAGCTGGGCCTAAGCAGCTCCCCAAGTAACAAAATGTCAAGAGCCTTACCCTCCACCACCAAGTTCTAAAGAACTTATGTCTCCATTGATAAAATATGAGTTTTCTCCGCTCCACTTAAAAACCTAAGGGCAAAAACAAAAGAGAGCACTAAATTTCAGTTCGGAAAATTAACAGAGAAGACACCTTGAATAGTACGTTGTATATAGAGGAAATACACCTCTGAGTAACGAAGCCCTTGGCGGAATGGCTACAACAAGGTCACCAATGGTTATGAAATAGTAAAGACCATTCCATAATGTGCTGGCTCTGACCTTCAATCTCTCCCTGAGTTACAGATTGAGAAACTGCTAACGCTGGGTCTCTCAGCAGCCTGAATGCCACAGACATGGAGAGCATGTCTGAAAGCAAGTAATGCAGGACACCCGCTATCCCAGTGTCTGAGCATCCCATTCCCCCCTGACTGCTGACAACACACCCCTGGCCATTGAAGTACCTCACCCATTCCGGTACCTTGAAATTAGGACTAAAGGTGTAGAGAAATGTTTCGCCTGTGCCGTAATAGTGATCACTGAACTTGAAGGGATGAGTTGCATATGCCCCAAATATCTATTAAAAGAAAACAGAAGACGTAGTTACTTTCAAAATTAAACTCCCATAGAGAGACCTTATGAAATATTTTTGACACACTATTGTTCTGAGATTTTATAACTCTTTCAGCAAAGGTTATTACTAAATTAGAATTCTCTAAGTGGAAAAACCCCATCAAACAAAGCAATTCCCACCATACCCCCAGCTCTAACTGGAATCCATCAGGTCAGGCTTCCTGGTACATGGAAAATCCATCAGAGAAGCTTGGAGGCATTATTTGTGAAAGAGGCCAACACTTCAGCGGCTAAAAGTAGAATATGGAGAATGACCAAAAAAAAAAAAAGGTGTGTCACACACAGAAATGAGTGGTTGGCAGGACACCATTACATCTCTAGAATGATCTAATTTTATATTTTCTTTTGTTTCTTGGGACAGAGTCTTCTAACACAGGATAGGCTAGACTGGAACTCACTATGTAGCCTAGGTTGGCTGCTAGCATTCCACAAAATTTTCTTGCTTTAGCCTCTTGGTGTTATAGGCATGAACCATCATGCCTAGTTTTCTCATGTGTTTTATTAGCGAGACTAAGGCTGGATATCCTGCTCCCTCAAAGATAAAACTTTCTTTCCTTTCAGTTTTTCTTTTTTCTTTTTAAGATTTGCTTATTTATTACATGTAAGTACACTGTAGCTGTTTTCAGACACTTTTTCTTCTCGCTCAGGCCCGGCTGGCTCCGCCCTGCTCGCTCTGGCCCAACTCTCTGTAGCTATCTTCAGACACCCCAGAAGAGGGCATCAGATCTCATTACGATGGTTGTGAGCCACCATGTGGTTGCTGGGATTTGAACTCAGGACCTTCGGAAGAGCAGTCAGTGCTCTTAATCGCTGAGTCATCTCTCCAGACCCCCCCCCCCCCCCCCATTTTCGGTTTTTAATAATAGATGAAAATACTTAAATATGACTGGTCAAAATACTTAGTTTGAAGTAACTTTGAATTAAAAGGTAACTCTCGCCTTTAAATGTGATTTTTAGGGGATAAGAAGTGAGCTTTGAGACAGGGTTTCTCTACATAGTTCTAACTGTCCTAGAACTCACTCTGTAGACCAGACTGGCCTGAAACTCACAGAGATCCACCTGCCTTTGCCCCCTGAGTGCTGGGACTACCACTGCCCAGCTAAATGTGATGCATTTATGACATTCATGATTATTCTGGGAGGTAGGAGAGTCACATTACAGAGTCTGGTCATGTACTGTCTTAGCTTTCTGTCCTTCTGTTCCCATCCTATCAGTGCATACAGGTGAGAGTGCATACAGGAGGCAGAACCATATATCCTGAAAATGTCACTCAGTGCCTCGTGTGTCTTCCACTGCAAAGCCTACTGGAAGGACAATGCATTAGTAGAGGTTATTTGAAAATGTCTGACAAATGCGCTTCGAGACCAGTGCCAAGACCGGACACAATGTGACCCTCCTGTTTGAAACCTTGTTTGACCTGGTGGTACCTATGATTCACATGACAGAGGGCTGAGGAGTCATCTCAGGTTGTGGATATAGCCAGCTGCAAAACACCCAAACAGACTAGATCTGGGTACTGTGCCAAATGGCAGGAGGTAGTCTATCTTGTCATGTGGTGTGCGTGGGAACCACTGGGCTAAGAAGTCTCACACAACACTGTGTACTGAGGACAATGGGCAGAATGACCACCAGCTGCTAATACAGGCCAGAGTGCCCAGCAACCTCTGGGCATCCGGAGGAGGCCTAGTGCCACCTCATCTACTGCACTACGCATCTCTCACGGAGATACCATCATGGAGCCTTCAGTCTGAAGACCTGCCTTGGACTGGTCTTGACTCTGGCGGTCACTACATCCTACACCATGTCTATTCTCAGAGGCCTGTGTCCACTGTGATTCATATACTGTCTTCCTGTTTGATACCTGTACCTTGATATTTTATGATGATGATTCTCCACATTTAATTTATATAAAATCAGGAATGACTGTTTTTATACTGGGTGAAACCAGATGGGCTATACATTATTAAAAATGATTTGGAGGAAAAGCAAAAAAAAAAAAAAGAAAAAGAAAGAAAATGTCTGACAATTTAAAAAGTACTTTAACTGGATCAAAATCACTGTGTGCTTTTTCACTACTTCTATTTAATAGTAAACATTACAGATTTCTAATTCTAAAGATTTTGATACTTCCTACCCCCAAATTTTCTCTATAACTGCTAAAAATGAAGAAAAAAACCCGTATCTTATAATTAAAATATAAGCAATTACATTCTCTTCTTCTTATAAAGGAACTGGAAAACAACAGGGTAGCACCTATTTTTCTTTTAAGCCTGATTTTACAATATGACATGAGAATAACAGACTCCATTAACAGGTGGAAAATGAGTTCCTTTCAGATACACCAATAGGAAATGCTGTCTCCAGCCTTCTACAAGGTTCTAAATAATATTTCTCAGATAAAAAATTTTTTTCAGTGATCATGGAACTAGGGATTGACTAATGCCAGGGCTATTATTGGGTTCGCTGCCTAGGAATTATATAAACAAAGATCTGTGCTCTTTTTTTTTTCCTATTTATTTAGGGGAAAAGGAACACAAAACAATTTGTATGTGACAAATTGTGTATAATGTGTATAATGAAAATGCAGTGCACTCAGCAATAACAGAGAAAAAGGAATCCATACAACTAAAGAAAACGGGAAATGACGGAATGAAGGTTAACATAAAGCCTGTGAGTGTCTGAGCGCTCTTTCCTCTCAGCCTTTTTTTTTTTTTGTGGTGCTAACGACTGAACTCAGGGTCCCACACAGGCTAGGGAAGCATGTTTTCATGGTGAACTCAACTCTTCTCAACTGTTTATAGCCAAAATGTAATCACTGCTGGGAATATCCTCGGCCTTGAACTTCTGTACTCATTGAAAGACACCCCCCGCTCTGTGGGAAGGGGGTCAGGGCTTCATGTCCTATGGCCAGCCTCTCCCCCTGGAACAAGTCCCTAAGGCACCGAACTGGAGTTCAGCTACGCATCTGCCTGCTTTCCTCAGGAAAACAAAATTGCTTTCGTAGCAGATCTGGCCGTGGCTTGTCTCACACAATGCTCACATATCTATCTCCTGCTAAAAGGAGAACTAAGAAGCATCTGGCATTCACAACTGCCTTGTCTGGGGTGCAAGTACCTGGGCTGGGTGGGGGAAAAGGCCTCCTGCCTCTGGGCCATACTTGTCTGAACTTTCACCTCTGAAACAATGAACTTGGGAGGGGTATAAGCAGTACTGGGCCTGTTAGAAGGGACGGCTGCGAGAAGAGGGGACCCCATCTCCTGGGCCACACAAATCCAGAGCAGAACTATGGGTTTGGGCTGTTGGAGGGGTGGGGATTGGGCTGTGTCTCAAGTGCTAAGAATTTCATTGTTATTACTGAGATTTATTAGATTTTCTTGAATAAATATTTCTTCATTTGCTGCATGCCTTCAGGACACTTTCCAAAGACTGTAAAGGATTATTGCTTTTATGATTCCCACAACTCTCTACAGCTCCTCATTCTTCTTCTGCATGTGTAATATTAGCTTCAAATATATCTGTCATATTTCCATAATCAGCAAAGCCACCTTATTTCCTCAGGATGGAGGGGCTGGAATGTGCAGGGCTAATGTCCAAATATCCACAACAGCATATGCATCTGCGGGGTGCATAATATGTTAAGACTCTACACCAGTGGTTCCCAACCTGTGGGTCATGACCCCCATGGGTTGCATATCAGATAGTTATATTATGATTCATAACAGTAGTTAAGTTATGAAGTAGCAACACAATAATTTTATGGTTGGGCATTACCACAACATGAGAACACCATGAGTTGCAGCATGAAGAAGGTTGAGAAGCTCTGCTCTACTTCCTGACAATATGTAAGTGTCAACCTCAGGCCTATTATATCACTGCTGGAAGGAAGCTTAGCAAAACTGTGCCTCCTTGATACTTTCTCAGTGTGGACACTGATACTCAGTGTCTCCTTGATACTACGGCTAAACAGACATAAACAATATATATACATATATACATATATATATATACATATACATATATGTAATTGAAGTGTATCTAGTCACAATCTTCCCCAAGACATAGATAGCACCAATGTTTCAAACATTTCATAACTTTCTATGTGACTTTAAACACTGTGTGGTATAATTTTGATTTTCATCTTAATTGTTCCCACTATTCACCTTGGATCATTATTAAATAGGATGTTATCAACCCTGATATAATAGTAAAAACAGTAACAGTTCTACTTTCCATAATTTTTATTATGGCAATAAAGCCATCAAGACTGTCTTCCATAACCAAGACCATAATCTTTTTTTTTTGGACAGGGGTCTCACTGTGCTGTCCTGGTAGTCTTAGAACTCACTTTGTAGACCAGGCTAGTGTTGAGCCCACAGAGATTCACCTCTTCTGCCTTCCAAGTAGATGCAGGCCACATGGTGTGTGTGTATATATATATTCTTATCTTAAAAGTAACCCACGTATGTACCTCATTCAGGGAGGTAAGTGCAGTATAGAGAGTTATGCTTCACAGCAAGCTCCTCAGCTGAGCCATCACAGGTTGAGCAACCCCAATCAGAAACCGCTCCCAAGTCCCAAACTTTCTGAGTGCCAACATGATGCCAGAAATACAAAAATCTGCACTGAGAACCTGTTTCATGAGCAAAATTACAAAAATTCTCTGTCTTGGTGTATGTGTGTGTGTCTGTGTATTACAGTGAAACAACTGTGATCTCATCTCCAAGATACCTCCTTATACATGTACAAGTATTCTATGACTCTCCCAAATCCAGATTTCAAAACACTTTGATCCCAAGAAGCTTGGATAAGAAATATCCAACCTGAGATGTCCTGTACATAACGGGTGCTGATTAGACATAACATGACTAAATGACTGACTTATTAATGACTTTGAAATGTAACACGTAACAGCCCGATTGAGCAGGAAATGAAAGTGGTCTGTACATATTCCATGTACAATGTAAGCTTATTTGAAGGAAGTGGTAACAGTGTAGAACAGATGGGTGTTTCATAATAGCTGGAACAGCTTATAGAAAGGGCAGCTACCACACAGGGAAGAGTACCATCAGGAAAGGATTTCCCATGGGTGCTGAACCTCTGAACCCTAGACCCAATAAACAGATGTTGACTATCCCCCACCCAGTAGGCATCATCAATGGGCACTACTTAAGACCCTTAGGATAAAACTCTGGTATGTCACTGGGATTGTCTTTGCAACTGTACACATGAGTGTCCCTAACTTCTACTTTTAAACTGCTGTAGGTTGTTTTCTATTTCATAGTCAGCACAGGGAGAAGATTTGTCAGCATGCAATTGTTTCATTTTCTTTATACTAGAATTTCATAATACACTAGCAAACAAAAACAAGAAGAGAAGGACATAAAACAAAATGGCCAAATCCATTTAGCTTGAGCATGGGAGTCGATATAGCAGTCTCTCTACTGCTGGGTATTCTTAAAAACTTACCACAGAAACACCTTTTCAGGTGGGGATACAGTTCAGTTGGCAGTTTGTCTGGCATGCATGTGGCCCTGAGCTTGATCCCTAGCTCTATATAACCATTTATGGTGACATGCACTAATAATTCTAGCACTCAGGAGGTAGATGTAGAAAGATTGGGAGTTCAAAACCACCTTAGGTTATGTTATATCGCCTGAGCTACACTGCAATCCTATTTCTCCAAAAACAAGATACATGTTCTCTGTGAGAGGAACAGGCCTCACCTGGTTATCCATGTCTTTGATGACCAAAAGAACAGGACTGTCTAGAGATGCTGACTTCCTGTAGAGAGTCTTCAAGCTCGTTCCATGCTCTAATGTGCTGTAGGCCAGTCTCCACGGATAGCCTTGTACCCTGGCTGGAAGGCGTCGGGCCAGCTGCCAAATCAGGGAAGGAAATACAAAGAGACATCTTAACCACTAATCAGTCATAAAGCAGTGTGTTAACTAACTGCCTGTGGTTCAAAGTAAAGGACCGTGCACTCAGATCTTGACCTGTTTTGCCCTGGCAAAGATTTGTGACCACTAGCTGAGAAAGAAAAGGAAAATCTGGAGAGTGTTTCCCTTGGCCAGGATGCAGCCCAGGAGATACCTTGCTCATTCAGAGCCTGATTGTCGACTTCCAGTATCACTGATAAGATATTCACACACACACACACACACACACACACACACACACAAAATGTGTTCTTAGGTAAATCTGTGCTAATCTGAATGTCACAGAAATTTCTTCTCTCTCTTTTTTTTTCCTTTTTGAGACAGGGTTCAGAAATTACTTATACAAACCAACACAGCTATAATGTCACTAGAGGACTATGTGGTAAATCCCAGAGCAAAGTGTCCCTAGTCATCCAAGACTGTATATCTGAAGACTCAGACAAACCAAGCCAGCCACCTTTATAATTCAAACTGGCTTTTGTCATTTTATATTTTCCAGTTGTTCTAAGTTTTCATAGGTTTAAAGCTGCTACTGACTAAGGTGCCCTATACAACAAGGAATCACCTGCGTTTTCCACGTGAGTTCATAGGGACTCTGTCTACCTTGTTCCCACATCTGTCAACTTCATTTAGCTTAAGCTAGGTGCTATAAATACTAATAAAGAGTCTCTCTGAGAAATGTTATCAAGGCAGATATGAAATATGATGTATTCGAGTGCTAGAAGTTAGCATCAGGGACAGCAACAAGCCCACCAGCCTCTATAGCTGTCTGGCCAAGTACCTGGGCCCTACTGGTTGGATTCTTTAAGGTTTCGGGAATTCACGTTCCCAACCTAACTGGTGAAAAAAGTATGAGAGATTCCATATCCACCTTACCAAAGAGAATATTTCACAAAATTCAAGCCGCAAACTTTTCAGAAAATGCAAAGTACACACAGATTAATTATATAATTATATATTAATAATTATTTATATTATATATAATATATTAATATTATATATTATATTAATATATAATATATTAATTATATATTTTTATAATGTATATTTTAAATAATAAAAATATTTAATATATTGGATCCTTTTTAGGTGCATTAGGACTATGGGAAACCACTTTCATTTTTTTATGTTAAGAAATGGCCTTCTCTTTGGGTCTTGCCAGCTCCCAGGAAGGCCATGAAGAAGTCTGCTGTAACATTTCAGAAGTGGGGAAGTGATCTGGCTATGGTTAGGTACCATGACTCTGCTTCGTCACCTAGTTGCTTCACTCAGGCCAGGGCAAGGGACACTCTGTAAGCCTCTGAAGCCCAGTGTTTAGTTGGTGGAGAACCTACCTGTTCAATGTGCATGTTTTCCAGGAGTGCACTGTGGGGCTGTAGGATGGGCAGTCCCTCTTCCTCCTCTTCCTCCTCCTCGTAGTAGCTGCAAGTGCTCTTCCTGCGTTTTGCCTCCTCAACTGTGATGATCTGAAGTGAAGATGGGAACAGCCAATGTGGAGGCCCAGAGGCCACGCACTTCCCCTAAGCAACCCTGGGGCATGTAGCTGACTCAAAGGTGGAGTGTTGGGTAGTAGGGAATAAACCGAAAAGGTCTTCGGGGGAAATGACAAATTTTCAAACCCAGAACAAATGCAGAATTTAAGCCATGACAGCTGAGCATTTAGTATGCATGATTTAGAGTCACAAGCTCTCCAGTTTTGCTCTTCCTCCTGCTCAGAACTGAGCAGCTCCACAGGTTTACATCCTTGAAAACAGTTAAGCCAGGCTCCTTTAGCCTGTGAGTCCAAATTTAAATTGTAAAGGAAATCATTGTCAGAGATGCTTCAGAAAGTCTATAAATAGAGAGTCTGGGGTGATAAGAATAGGTGTCAATTAAGCTTCCTGGTTGTGTACATAGCAACCAAGACTAGCATAGCAACCAAGACTAGCAGAAATGATGGCTGATAACAGTCGCCAGAAGCAAGAGAGCGCTTTACTCTAAATTACAACCAGGCACAACTCACTGACAGCAATTCACGATGATCAAAAATTTCCCATCTAGATTGAAATTACATCTAGATTATATCACACACATCTATTATTTAAATACAGTTGGGTTTACGAACTACTAGCGTTTTCATCTTACAAACAATATTTTGTCCTCCTTAACTTCTCAGCAAATCACTGCAGGAAACACGTGAGGGGTAACTGGTGCTCTAAAATGCCCAGGTATCGTAGTAGCAACAGCTGTATGACAGAGAAAAGGCACCTTACTCTAGTGAGAGTTGTCAGGCAGTGCATGGTTTGGCTTCCAAAACACACAATGACATGGAGAAATTATTCATCTTCTGAGCTGAATTTTGGGTAGGGAAATACACTTATGGGTTTCCTATCTTCTGATGGAGAAGTTACAGAAACACTTTCAAAGAACCACAAAGCCAACATTTTAAATGCACTAAACAAAGCACTTTTGTTTCTAGTTTCAAAGTCTTCAAAATATAGAGTCCAAACTGAGGCTGGGGAATATGACAAGTCAAGTATGGATTTTGGATTTCAGAGAGGGCAAAAACCTCCACAGCAAACAAAAGAACGTGCTCAATACCTTCTAACTAGAAGGAATTCCAAACGCATGCCAGTCACAGAAGCTCCCCAGCAGGCACCCTGGCTCCCCAGCACGGGACACACGCACACCTACCTTCACAAAAGGCTCTTGGTCAGGCCTGGCACAATAGAAAATCTGAATGTCCAGGGGCAGTCTTCTGCCTCGCATGGTGCTGGGAGAGAAGACTGTAGCCACAGAGAGGAACTGGTCTTTCTCTGGCTGCCAGCACACCAGCCACTTGCGGCCAGGCTGACCTACACTGCTTTTTCAGTTTCTAGCTTCCTGCACGATTGAGATTGAGTTTCTGTTTCCCTCAGGAGGGAGTTCAACATTTCTACAGGAACACACCCAAATTAGGATTTAAAGCAGGCACACTTCCTGTCAGGCAGAACGGGGAGTCTGTAAAATGACACTTTCACCTTTGAAACCCAGCAGTACAATAAAACTCCATTGTCCTGGTGCTGTGTGTGTGCTTTTTCCCTCTCTCTCTTCTCCTGAACTCTTCCTTCTTATGCCCTCGAGGTAGGTAACTGAGCTGTCCTTCTCCTTGTCTCTTCAGGGTTTTCTTTCACCTACTTCTTTAAGGTTCAACCTCCCTTTTAAACCAGTGGGTTGGTTCCCAGCATCAGTTTGAATCCTACAAACAAATGGAGCCTTTGAGAGGGGTGGTGGGCAGGCTCACTGCAGCAACAGCAGTTTTTATGCTACTTTTACAGTTTGGTGGCCTTAAGTAACTTGAAATAGTGGGAATACTCCTGATTTATAGCAGGCAGTGAATAATGCCATTTTACGTGCAGTTTGACAAAACAGGTTTATCGTTTCACATTATGGGATGCATCTTAGTGACTGATAAAGTCCTCTACTGGGTTCTCTTTGATCCTCAGATCAGATGACACAGGTTTGGAAAGAAATGCAGATCCGCAAGAGATCAATTTTCACCTGTCCTTCTGTTACTCTTCCATACCACCAGGGACTTTCAGTCCCAGGGGCTGCTGAAGGCTCAGGGTCCTGGGGTAGGTTCTAAATTATACTCTGGCAGATGAGTGGACACAACGCATCAGCCAGGACTGACTCTCCATGCACACACCTAACAATCTGGGGCAAAATTACTTGAATTTTGCTTCTGGGAGAAGCACTGTTTTCAGTGCCTGGCATTTCATGATAGAACACATTAATTAAGTGTTTCCTGGATGCTGGAGAATGCCAGCATTTATGAAGCACTTCCTGTATTCTGGGGCATGCCAGGTGCGTTGCCAGGCACAGGGACACAGCCCACAGTTCCCTATGGATGAGTGACAGAAGATGAAATTATAGCCAAACAAACACCATGACATGCAATAAAGGGGCTGAATGTTCTCAAGGCTCAAAGAAGGGTTGGGACACCTGGTGTGCCCTGAGAAGGCTTATTCACAAGGGAGTGGGTGGGTCCGTCTGTAAGCAGGGTGGGGAGATATGCCAGGTGCAGGGTTGCAGCAAGGGGCACAGAGATGGATGCTCTAGGCTCGTGATGGCTGAAGAACAAAGAGCCCTAGAAGAAACGATGAGAGAGGTGGGCAGGATCTGAAAGAGTTAAGAACTTCAGTGTCCTGAACCAGTCTTGTCTCATAAGAGCGTAGTTCTAAAACCTAGCTGTTCTTCATATTTATCTTGGAGCTTTGAAAAATATAGATCCTAACATCCTTCCTATAGACTCAATAAACCAAAGTATCCTGAGGTAAGGGTCTAGGATTTGACTTTTTAAAAATCCAGAGGGCTGGAGCTATAGCTCAGTGTAAAAAAGTACATCTATGAAAACATGACGAGCTGAGTTTAGAAGCCTGCATCTGTACAAGGCCAGGCACAGCCACTGGCAGGCTTGTAACCCCAGCACTGTGCAGCATGGAAACAGGAGGATTGCTGGGACTTCCCAGCTGCCAGCCTTGCTCAGTGTTCAGTAAGAGAAGCTGTCTCAAAGGAATAAGGTAGAGACTGATGGAGTAGACACCAAATATCCTCCTCTGACCTTCTCAAGTATGCACAGGGGCATGCACGCTAGGCACATGCTTGTTAGTATATATCACAGTGCACCCCTCACACACACACTTACACAATAAACAGGGAGAGAGACAACGCCCTCCCTCCCCCGAAATCCAGTGATGGGCAAGGTGGTCAAAAATTACTATAGGCCATGGGAGTGGGAGGATGGGGACATGGTACTTTAAGCCTGGGGGTACATGAATTCACTTATGTATTTAAATGGTAAGTTAAATAGACAACATACACAATCTTAAAAATCATTCAAAAATGATGGGAAAAATTATTATTAAAAATAATATATATATTTAAAAAAAATCAACTATGGACTATTGGACTACCTATAGATTAAAAAAAAAAGGAAAAAGCAAACATAAAAGCCACCAACAACATCAAAAGACAAACTGTAAATGAAGAAATAAATATCTGTCAAACACACAGAAAAATGTCTCTTTCATCACAAGAATTCAGTAGAGCGAAGAACGCTAATGTTCCTTTAGGGCAGTGGTTCTCAACCTGTGGGTTGCAACCCCTTTGGGGATTCTGTATCAGATACCACACGTATCAGATATTTACATTTTTACTCATAACAACAGGAAGATTACAGTGGTGAGTTAGCAATGGTTGGGAGTTACCACACCATGAGGAACTGTAATAAAGGGTTGCAGCATTAGGAAGGTTGAGAACCACTGCTCTAGGAAAATGGGCTGTAAAAAAATGAGAAGCAGCAAGAAACTCACAGGTGGCTAACTTGTGTATGAGCATGTTCACTTTTGGCTCAGCCATGGTCAAGGAAATGAAAATTAAGTTATAGGATAACACCACCCACTTTTCAATTTAGCAAGAATTTTTAGGAGAAGGAAAAAGGTGTAATATTGACAATCCTTTTCCCTGGCAAGACCCAGTGGGAAGTCCCTCACACTGACGGCAAGTTCAGTTGCTGACACATAAAACTCAGGAGTCTGAGAAATCTACTGCCCTTGTTCCTCATAATCCCTCATCCAGGAAATCCTCTAAATAATTAAGGTAGAAGACCTCATTCTTGTGAAATGATTGAAACAATATCATAACGCAAGTGGGAAACTGTTAAATAAATTATATCAGCTGTAAAAATACCAGCAACTAGTTGGGAGGATGCATGGTTTATGTCTGCAATGACAGCACCTGGGAGCCTGCAGCAAGAAGATCTCGAGTTGAGGTTAGCCTAACTTACAGACTGAGTATACACCTACTAAAATAAGCAAGCAAGCAAATGGACAAACAAAAGCAAGCATTATTAAAAACTAAGGTTTCAAACACTTAAAACAATTCTAAGAACTTGTCAGGTGGGAAAAGCCATATGCCAACTACATAGAACAGAATCTTTGTGTGGGGTGAAAAGGGGGCCCCATGTGCTCAACAAAATAGAAAATAAAGTCCAAAGAAATGTATGAAAGGCACAAGTATGATTAGATATTTGTTTTTTGACATCTGTACTCTACTTTCCAAGGTTTTAAAAACTGGCATGCATTGTTTTTATGAAATGAAGACACAGGCGTGTTTGAAGGCCTTGAGAACAGGTGAGGATAGGCTGGTAGGTGGGGTGGGTTGAGACTATAGCCTAAGTGAGGTGCAGAAATCCTTGTGGGATAAGGAGGGTCTGGCAAGGGAGAGGGGAGCAAGGCCCTACAACATTTAAGACCAGAGTCAATGGGATTCTGATCAGAGGTGAGTGGCCTACTCAAGATAAAGAGAAGGATCTGGTATTGTACTTGCGTTTGTGGCTTTGAAGCCACTAAAATATAAAAAATGAGCAGAAACAAAAATGTTGGAGGATAATGAGTTATTCTGGGTGTCCTGAAGATTAAAACCCATTAGCTCCTATGGGAGTTGACAATTCTCCTTCACAGCATGAAGTTGAGGTACAGGGGTGCCTATCACAATGCTTCTGAGCATTACTTGTTCCAAATGAGGGAACATGGAGCCTTCTTCTCTTCAATTGGACATTGTCTCTCTTATGGACAGAAAGACATAAAGGAGCTACCTATTCTATTAACTTACTCTAGCTGTCCTTTCTTTCCTCAGATCATCAGGTTTGCTATGGGCAAAGAGGTCCTAAAGAAGTCTTTCCTCTCCTCCTTCAACAAAGGTTGATATATAACCTTCCAGAGAATTTCCACTCTTTCACTTTCCTCGGTGGTTTTGGGGCTAACTGTTCAGCTCTCCTTCCTCTAGATCCTTGAGTGGACCTATGTCATTCCTTATGCCTCCTTCACCCCTGTCTGTGGGTGTCGGTGCTGTGTGGCTTCTTCTCCTCCTACAGCTGACAACAAATGAGATCTGAATCCCAGATGAATGGAGAAAGGGGAGAGTATGCTTCAAACAAGATGGTGCCTTTGGCTTTGGTCTAGTCAGGAAAGGCTTGGGTCTAGTCAGGAAAGGGGACCCATTAAGTCCCCATCATGGGTCTAAATTTTCTTTCTAGAGCTCTATATTGTGTGAAAGACCACGGCCTCACTAAGAAAATGAACTTTTCTTGAATAGAGTATCCCCTCTGTTAATATTTACCAGAAGGAATATTAGCCAGGATGGGATATCCTCATGTCTCTTAGATAGAGTCTGCTGGGCCTATGAGGCATCTGTGAGCTCTATCATAGCATCTTGTAGGAAAGAGGAACACGGATAGTTAAGTAAAAATAGGTGGTAAGTATGGGGTATATGGGGGCTTTGGTGCAATGCACACTGCAGGGAATAGGGTTCAAAGGGCAATTGAGAAGCTGGGTACAATGACATGATGCAGTTTTTATCCAAAAGGTAGATGGCAACAGAGAGAAGAGCTTCAGGAAAAGCGAAGATGAAGGGAAGGAGCTGGGGATAGCTCAGTGAGGAAATGGCTTGCCTTGTATAAAATGCTTGCCTTGTGGATATGAGGATCTGAGTGCAATCCCCAGACCCCACAGGAGTACAAAAGCTATGGATAGTGGTGAGCAAGAGAGGGAGCCAGGAGGACCCAGAGGATTAGACAGCTGCCCTAGCCTCTTAAATATCATATCCTGGTGAAAGATAAGGAACCATGCAGGAAGGAGAAAGCATTAAAAGACACATAAGATAGCCATGGCTGATAAGACAGCAGGCAGAAGTAGAGAGGAAAAGAGCCTCTTTTCTCTGAGCCAGAAACTCAGATTGTAATAATTGATCATTTAAAATGCAGGAGAGAGATGATTAGAAAATAAATTTGTGCAATTCCTTCTTTGTCATAAAGCAGAGAGAGGCCCAACACTTGGATGCATGGATGCCGAAGTGGGCTAGGGAGTTTGAGATGACCTGTGAGAGGTTTTAACAAGGAAAGAGTTCTAGTTACGAGTGAGGAGCCAGATGGATTCAGAAAACACCCATCTATCTTGGCACCATTCTGCTTGTTCTGTGGTATTTGCTTTGCTTTGTTGTTTGAGATGAGGCCTAGCCTATGCTGCTTAGGTTGATCTCAAACTCTTGGATTCAAAAGATCCTTCCGTTCTCACCTACACCCACAGAATAGCAGGACAACAGATATGTGCCACCATGATTGGCTTTAGTTGTTAGGTTTTCTGTGGCAATGCTTGACTGCCTAGGAGCAGAGCAAGGATGAAGGTATACTCTCCAGGAATAGTGGTCTATATGGTTATAAAGGATGGAAGGACCCCTAAATGACTTACCCTGATAACTGATAGTGGGATGTCCCTGAATACATTCACCATCTACCTAAGACAGGATAAGGTAAAACTGCTTCAAGGAATTCAAGATAGGAACAGAGTAAGATGGAGTCAAAGGACCAGATTCCAGAGACATCCATGAAAATAAAAAACAGGCTTAGGGGCAGGAAAGTGTGACAAATATATCCCTCTTTGTCTCTTCATCTCCTGTCACGGTCCTGTAAGCTTATTAGACACAGAGATATGTCTTACTCACCTTTATACTACTAGGGCTTCCAACCAATGAGGTACTTAATATATGATGGTCTAATTTGATAAAGGGATCTAGGGTCAGCAAGCTGTGACTGACAGTCAAATCAAGCTACCCATCAGTTCTTATACAGCACAGGAGACAAAGTTTCAAAATGTATCTTAAATACATTAGAAAAATAAAAGAATAGGATCAGCTATTAATAGTTTTTGGAACCTGAACACAAGACCATTTCCTCCGCATTGGCATTTCAGGGTCAAGGACAGCTTCCTCTCTTGTCTAGGTGTTTACCTCCCAGCTCTTGGTGGTCGGCTCACTGAAGAAATTGTCGATCATGTTCAGCTCTTCCTTCTCCACCACCACAAAGCCTTGCTCCTTGGCATCTTTCCCATAGACATCAGGAGACCACTGAACAAAGAAGGTGTACAAGTGATCCACCCTGGAAAACATGTTCGTGATGCATGTTAACACTGAGTCCATGTTCCTGGCAGGCAGCAAGAGTGCCTTGAGTACCTGCAATAATCTTTTTCCTGCTTGGCTAATTGTTTTACTGAGTAGGAAATTCCCCATTGTCAAGGTTACCTTTGTGAGTGGTTTCCAAACTCAGAAAATAGGAACTTACAAAACAATGCAAAAGCCCACAAAAGTACCAATAGTTATTGAAACTGCCTTAATCTGAAAGATTGATTAAGAGATAGGGCAGAAAATGGAAAATCCCCAATGAAATAGCACACCAAATGTTTCTTCTTCAGCTCACTTTCACTTACTGGATACACACTGATGGGGGAAAAAAGGTTGACTTGAGGCTTTAGCTAAGAACAAAAGCAAAGCCCAAAAAGTCTTGCTCTAGTTAAAGATACATTATAAAACAGTTTTATTAAAACCCCTCCAACCAATAAAACAAGACGTTACCAACAACAACATAGTTTTATCCTTGGGAAGACCTATTACTTATGGTATAGGCATGTCCTTTGCTTCTGGTTTTTCTGATTTCTTATATTTAGGAAACACATTTCAGAAGCATCTCTCTGGCTATAATCAAGAAAGAAATTGCTCAGTGCTCAGCAGAGGTTGAGGGCTTTAGTTCCCCCCACCCTGAATGGATCAGTCCCAAACACTAGCTTGTGTCTTATTTTTTAATCTATAACCACAGTAGGGATGGGGCAACAGAGAGGATCACATGGTTTTTAAAGTCTCTTGTAATTACAAAGCAATTCTAATTTGAAAAGAAATGGGGAAAAAGTCAATTTATGGATGGTTTACTTTTTAAGAAGCTTCGATTGTATCAAAATACTTTCACAAAACTGACAGAAATAAAACGAATACAATCCCCATCCCAGCTCTAATCAAACTGCTTTAGACATCTACCTGCCTATCAGCTCTTGTCCATGTTTACTCAAATAATACAAAGTTTTCTTTGTAATGGGAGCCAAGAAATAACTGCATTATATGTAACACTACATAATAACGCATTGACCACATTACTAGTCTCTGTACGCATCTTTAATTACTACACTGAAATTAAATTACTACACTGTGTCTTAAAAGCTAATGAGCCATGCCTAGCCCACATTTCTACATTGTCAGCATGTTCGCTTGTAGATGTCTTTCATAATACAAATTGCACAGTGTATATTTTGTGCCATCTTTTCAATGATTTTCTCAAGTAAGGATGCTTGAATCACACTTAGAAAGGGAAACAAAACAGTCATAGGAGGCTGAGGGAGGGAGGGAACTAGGTGAGAGAGGAGTAGGTGTGTGTATGCGTGTGTGTGTGTGTCTATGCACCAGGTGTTTGTAGTATCCATGGAAGCCAGAAAAGTGTGTCAGATCTTCTGATATGGTTGTTACAATTTTTAGTGGTCATGTAGGTGCTCAGGACTGAGCCTAGTTCCTCTTCAAGAACAACTAAACACTGGTGAGGCATCTCTCTAGCCTCGGTTTTTATGTATTTTAAAAATCCATTCCTTCAAACCACATAAAGTTGTCACGAGACAAAGTTATGAAGTATGTGTGTACCTGAGTATTATGAAATGCTAATATTGCCATTAAAATTAAACGTGGATATTGATATAAACTCTTGTTCAAGGGTGCAAGGGTTATACTACTGTTTGGCTTGTTTATAATATCCAGGGTTGGGTCAAACACTATCCTTCATTTGCTATGAAGGTAATTTTTAAAAAAGATGTGGTTAATGTTTAAATCACTAGACTTTACTAAAGACAATTTCTCGTTAGAATATGGATGGTCTCTCCCAATCAGTTGAGGTTCTTAAGAGAGCAAGATTGAAGTACCCCAAGGAAGATAGAATCCTACTATTCAACTGGCATAGACTTGTTTGCACATCAGCTCTTCCCTGAGTCATCAGCCTCCCGGTCTACCCTGGTCTTGCTAGTCCTAGTAAAATCTAAGCCAATCTCCTAAATAAATAAATAAATCAATGCATACATGATATATACTCCATTTACTTTCTTTTAGAGAAATACAAGACTACTTTGAAAAACTACAAAAATTATTGCTTTGAATGCTTACCATTGAGGAATAGAGTGGGCGGGACAAAGGTATTGACTATCATATACCTTTTCATGAGGTCATATTTATTGTCAATCTTAATGTCTGTGTTTAGAAAGTCTTTTCCTATGATAACCAGTTCAAGGCTATTCCACACTTTCTATTTTATCAGGTTCACATCTGGTTTTAAGGTGAGGTCTTTGATCCATTCAGAGTTGAGTTTTGTGGAGGATCACAAATATGGCTCATTTAGCATTCCTTTGCATGCAACCATACAGTTTAACCAGCACCATTATTAAAGATGCTGTCTTTTTCCAGTAAGTATTTCTGCTTCTTTGTCAAAAGTCAGAGGTCCATTTAGATGTAGATTTATGTCTGGATCTTCAATTTGACTTTATTGATCCATGTATCTGTTTTTGTGCCAATACCATGCTGTTTTATTGACACAGCTCTGGAGTACAAAATGAGATCAGGAATTGTGATAACTCCAGAAGTTCTTTAATCATTCAGTTTTTAGTTATTCTGGTGTATGTGTGTGTGTGTGTGTGTGTGTGTGTGTGCGCGCGCGCGTGCGCGCGCTTCTATTTGAAAATGAAGTGTTTGTTTAAATTCTATGACAAATTGTGTTGGAATTTTGATGGGATTACAGTGAATCTGTAGATTCCTTTTGGTAGTTACCATTTTTACTATATCAGTTCTACCAATCAATGATCATGGGAGATAGTTCTATCATCTGATTATCTTCTTCAGTTTCTTTCATCAGTGCTGTAAAGTTTTTATAAGATAAGTCTTTCCCTTGCTTGGTTGGAATTACTCCAGGATATTTTACTTTATTTGTGGCTATTGTGAAAGGTGTTGTTTTCCTGATTTCTTTCTCAGTCCCTTTGTCATTTGTATATAGGAAAGCTACTGATCTTTGTGAGTTAATTTTGTAGCCAGCTAATTTTGTGAAAGTGTTTGCCAGCTGTAGAAGTTTCCTAGTGAAATTCTTAGGGTCATTTATATCTACTATCATATATCTCCAGAAAAAGATATTTTCAGTTGTCTTCCTCTTGTTTGAATCCTCTTAACCCTGTTCAGTTGTCTTATTGCTCTAGCCAAGACTACAAGTTCCATATTGAACGGATATGGAAAGGGTGGAAAACCTTGTTTTGTTCCTGATTTTAGTGGAAATGCTTTAGATTTCTCTGCATTTAAGTTGATGTTGGCTATGAGCTTGCTGTACACTGCATTTATTATGTTCTGGTATATTCCTGTATCTCTAATTCTTTTGGGAATTTTTTTTTTCATAAAAAGCTGTTAAGATTTTGTCAAAGACCTTTTCTGTATCTAGTTAGGTGTTGCTTTTGTCTTTCAGTTTGTTTATATAGTGGACTACATTAATCCATTTATGTATGTTAAAGCATCTTGCATCTCTGGAATGAAGCTCACTTGATCATGGTGGATGATCTTTTTGAAGTGTTCTTGGATTAGGTTTGGTAGAATTTTATTGAGAATTTTTGTGTTAATGTTCACAACAAAAATTAGTCTGCAATTCTTTCTTTGTTGTGTCTTTATGTGGTTTGGGTATCAGGGTAACTGTGGCCTCACAGGAAGAATTGGTCAACATTCTGTTTCTACAGTGGGAAACCTAAGGAATACTGAGGTTCTGCACTGAAACCATTTAACCATGGACCTTTTCAATTGTAGACTTTTAATTACTGCTTCTATGTCACTAGGAGTTGTAGATTTGTTTAAATTGCTTATTTGAGCATGATTTGATTTTGGTAGGTGGCATGTATTGAAAAAATCATCCATGGTTTTTAGATTTTCCAATTTGGTGGTGTACAGGCTTTTAAAGCATGTCTTTATGATTCTCTGGATTTCCTCAGTGTCTGTTGCTATATCTTCCCTTTGTTGCTTATAATCTTCTCCCTCTCACGTTTTAGTTAATTTGGCTACGAGTTTGTCAGTATCTTCTCAAAGAACCAACTCTGTTTCACTCTTCGGTTTCTATTGCTGTTTTGATTGATTTCAGCCCAGTGATCGATCATTTCTTGCAATCTCCTCCTTTTGCGAGCCACTTCTTTTTGGTGAACGATCTCTCCAGATCCTTCAGGTATGCCAAGTCACTAATACGAGATCTCTCCATCTTTTTTAAATGTAGACATGCAGTGCCATTAAGCTGTCTTTTAGAACTACCCTCACCCTCACTGCATCTCATATGCTATGTTATTTTTATTTTCATTCAACTATAGAAAGTGTTTAACTTCTAATTTATGTCTTAACCCATTTTTTTGTTCAGTACTGAGTTGCTCAGGTTCCACAGGTTTGTAAACTTTATGTTTGTTATTAATATCCAGCTTTAATCTATGATGGTCAGATAGAATGTAGGGTGTTAGGCCAATTTTCTTGTATCTTTTGAGACTTGCCTTTTATCTGAATATATGGTTAGTTACCATGAAGTACTGGTATATTCTTTTGTGTTTGGGTAAAATGCTTTTTAAGTATCTCCTATGCCCATTTAGTTTATAATATCAGTTCTAACACTTCTGTTTAATTTTTGTCTGGATGGCTTTTCTTTAAGTCTCACACTGTCAGTGTGAGGATATTTATGAGATTTAAACTGTAATCATGTTCCTTTTATGAACTTGGGTGCCCTTATGCTTGGTACATGGTTAGGAACTGTGATGCCCTCTTGGTGGATTTTTCATGAGTATGTCCTTCCCTATATCTTTTGATTAGTTTTAATTTGAACCCTACTTTGTCATATATTAAAATATCTTCAGCAGCTTTCTTTTTAGGTTCACTTGCTTGGAATATCTATCGTTGATATTGAGATGTACATCTTGGATTCTGCAAAAGGATAGATCCTATTTTCACATCTATTCTATGAGATTATGATTTTTGTTTGTTTTGTTTTTGGTTGGGGAATGCGGACCACTGATGTTGAAAGACATCAGAGAGCAGCACTGATTCGTGTTATTTTGCTCTGTGTGTGTGTGTGTGTGTGTGTGTGTGTGTGTGTGTGTGTCCTTCTTCTGCTTCTTTGACCTGCTGGTCTGAGATTATGTAGTCCTTGTGGGTTTTTTTGAAAGTAGGAGTAGCTAACATCTTTAGGTTGTAATTTTCTTTCTAGTGCCTTCTGTTGGGCTGGATTTGTAGACAGATACTGTTTTATTATGGACTATCTTATTTTCTCCATCTATTGTGATCGAAAGAGTTAGCATTCTGTCTAAGCTCCGCCCCATAGTTACCTGGCAATAGCCAGGTATGCCTGACTCACCATAAAAGGGGCTGCTTGCCCCTTCCCCTCTCTTGCTCTCCCTCTTCCTACTCTTCCCTTCCTGTTCTCACTCTCTCCACATTCCCTTCCCCCCCTCTCATGGCTGACCTTGACTTTTCTCTTCTCTTCCTCCGCTTCCCCCTCCCCTTCTCTGTCTCTCTCTCTCTCTGCCTTTCTCTGCCTCTACTACCCTCTTGACTCCCCTCCCCATGTCCTGAATAAACTCTATTCAGTCGTGTGGCTGGCCCCTCATGGAGAAGGGATGCCTCAGCATGGGCCGACGAGCTACCCCCTTCTCCCATATCTCACCACACATCAACCAAAACATATTCCTCCTCTCTTTATCTTTTTATAAACACATCAGAAAGTTTTTTTTTTTGGGTACAGTGGTCTGAGCTGGCATCTGTGGTATCTTAGAGTCTATAGAACATCTCTCTAGGGCCTTCTGCTTCCTTGAGTTTCCACTGAGAGATCAGGTGTTATTTAAGGTCTGCCTTTCTGTGTTATTTGGCCTTTGCTCCTTGCAGCTTTTAATACTCTTCCTTTATTCAGTATATTTAATGTTTTGATTATTATGTGCCAAAGGGAAATTCATTTCTGGCTCAGTCTATTTAGCATTCTGTATGTTTCTTGTATCTTGAAAGATATCTCATTATTCAGATTAGCGATATTTTTTTTCTATGATTTTGTTGAAAGTATGTTCTGTGCCTTTAATCTGGGTTTCTTCTTCTATTCCTAGTATTCTTAAATTTGGTGTTTTCATAGTGTCCTGTTGGAGGTTGATCTGATGCTGCTATGTATAACATTGGTAAATACTGGTCCATAAGATCTGGTTGCCCCCTCCCCAGCAGATCCTCACGAACATCAAATGATGTGACCTAAACCTTGCTGTCTAATTTAATGCTATTGGTAAAATAAAAGTGGCTACAGCCAATTACTGGGGAGAATAGAGGTAAGTGGGGTTTCAGGTTATGGGCTGAGGTTCACAGGTAGGGACCATGAAAGGGAAAAGAGCAGCAACTACATGGTGGCTCACAACCATTCTATAATGGGATCCGATGCCCTGTTCTGAAGACAGCTACAGTGTACTCACATACATAAAATAAGCAATCTTCAAAAAAATAAAAAGGGAAAAGAGGAAAAAAAAGAGGGAGAGAGATGGTGGAGAGAGAAGAAGGCCACCATGAAGTTGTATGGATCACGAGAATGTGTCGAGGAGAAATGGGCCCTGAGGACAGGCTGATGGAGCAGAAATAACCAGGGCACGACTCAAACAGCAAGTACCTGGGAAGTGCAGACGGGGGAATTAACAGTCTAGCATACATAAAAATAGGTTAGGGTAATCTCTCAGTAATTTTCTAGAGCTGATTTAAAAAGCTATAGGATTCTGCTTCGATTATTAGGGGGTTGGCCGGGTGATATGAATAACTAATAGTTATTAAATAACTTCTAAAAATAACATTACGGTGTCCTACATTTCCTGGATGTTTTGTACCAGGAGGTGTTTTTTGTTTTTTTTTTTTGCTTTAATGTCTTCTTTGTCTGAGGTATCCATCTTTTCTGTCTTCAGTGCCTGTGTTTCTCTCTTCTATCACTTGTATTCTGTTGGTGAGGTTTACTGCTGATCCTGCTCCAGTTCCTACATTTTTATGTTCAGTTTTCCTGCAGTTCTGGTTTTCTTTTCTGATTCTATTTCCAGCTTCATACCTTGGATTGTTGTGTTCCTTTCCTTCCACTGTTTGTGATTTGTTCTCATACATTCCTTTAAGGAATTCAGTCATTTCCTCTTTGAGGACCTCCAACATATAAAGGCTATTTTAAAGGTCTTGGTCTAGTGCATCAGCTATATGGTAATTCTCAGGGCCTGCTAGTATAGGGTTGCCTTGCTGTAGTGGAGATACACTGTCATGGCTGCTATTGGTTGTAGTTTTTTTGTTGTTGGTTTGTTGTTGTTGTTGTTGTTTTCTTTTCTGAGACAGGGTTTCTTTGTGTAGCCCTGGCTGTTCTGGAACTCACTCTGTAGACCAGGCTGGCTTCAAACTCAGAAATCCACCTGCCTCTGACTCCTAAGTGCTGGGACTAAAGGCGTGCGCCACCACTGCCCGGCTATTGGTTGTATTTTTACGCTAGTGTCCAGGCATCTGGGATCAGGAAGATTGTAATTCTAGATGCTGATAACCAGTCTTGTCTTGGTTAGGTGGATGTCCATTCCTTTATTTATGTTGCCCTGTCTGGTCCTTAGGACAGTGTGGTTGTGCATTGCCTGGTGGGAAATTCTTCTGGGATGTGCTGGGTGTGATCCTTACTGGTTCTAAGTAAAATGTGCTTTTAGGTATTGGTGACTGACACTTAGGAATGTAGAAGGGCTCTGAGAGGCCTGTGAAAGGGTCCACAGGAGAGAGGCAGGCAGAGCGTTCCACCAGAATCTTCTTAGTCTCCTGGAATGGGGTGAGAGGGTGAGGAGAAGCCACAACAGGTAGCCTGGTACACAGATGGTGATAAGACTAGGCACTGGATATGAAGGAAAGGAGAGAGAGGGAAAATCTAAAGCTTGATCAACCATGTTCCTTGTTGTTCTGCTCATAATAACCAGAAACTGGAAACAACCTGGATGTCCCTCAACAGATGAATCCATTAAAAAAAAAAAAGTGATATGCTGCGCAGTGGTGGTGCACACCTTTAATCTCCATACTTGGGAGGCAGAGGCAGGTGGATCTCTGAGTTCAAGGCCAGTGTGGTTTACAGAGTGAGTTCCTAGACACCCAGAGCTACACAGAGAAACCCTGATTTGAAAAACCAAAAAAACCAAACCAAAAAACCCAAAATGGTATGTTTACACAATGGAGTATTACTTGGACATTTAAAAAAATGACATCATGAAATTTGTAGGTAAATGGACAGAAAAAGTGGTCCTGGGAGAAATAATCCAAACCAAGAAAGACAAATATGCTATGTATTTGCTTATATGCGGATATCTGCTGTCAATTCAACAAGAACCAAGTTACATATCTGTTGAAACACAGAGGTGGTTATAGAGGAAGGAACTGGGAAGAAGGGGACAAGTAGAATTGCCTTGGAAAGGGAAGGAGAACAGTTACAGATGGACGGTGGGGGATCAAATAGGGAGAGAAAAGGGGGATGAGGAGGAAATACAGGGAGAGATGGCTAAAATGAAGTGTATGGAGACCGAATACAATAAACAGAAGCTTCATTAAATACCTAAATGAAATCACCAAATAACGAGACATCTTTTGTCACCAAATGAAGCTTTCAGTACTAGGATTTGGTTATATCTAATTGAGTTGTTGGCCAAATGGGTCTGATGGGAACCCCCAAAACAACCTATGCTGTTGACAAGACTATAGGCTGTTTTCCACAAACTGACAGCAAGGCCCCATTGCTGAAGACAACACCTACACAATGCACTGAATACGGAGTAGTTGAACTGGTTCATATAGAGAGCCTTTACTCCTATATGCTAGTATCTTTGGTACAGAAAGGTACTCTGTAAGCTAGCAAAGGAGCAAGGCAAAACACCAAACAGCCACAAACCCTTGTATCTACAATGGTGGCCTGCCTGCAAAAATGATAGTTCAACAGTGGCACAAAGCTTATGAGAGTAACCAACCAATCTGGTTTGTCTCAAGCCCTACTCCATAAGATGAACCCATACCTGACCCTGCTTGGGTGACCAAGAATGTGAGAATAAACAGCCCAGGGACCTAGAGCAAAACCAAATACTACTGTTCTAAATAAAATAATAAACAAAAACATAGCAATAAAATGACTCCTAATGACATTCCGTTAGACTCATAGATTAGTGCCTTGTTCAGCCATCCTCGCAGAAGCTTCCTCCTGTAGCAGATGTACACAAATAGAGACCTACAGCTAAACATTATCCGGAGAATGAGAGACCTTGGAACATTCAGTCCTAAACAGGGTATCTCCATCAAATCCTTCCCCTCAGGGAATCCCACAGAAGTGGAGGCAGAATGATACATACGTACATATATACAACACCCATGCACGCATATTCTCTCTTTATACCTACACATCCTTTACATTTATATTATAGCTTCCTTCCTAATATATGGGATCCTTGACTGTGTGAGTGGGTCTCTTGAGTCAGTATATATTCTTCTTCTCTTTTCCTTCTGTTTGTTTGGTTTTTTCTTATTCCAATATATCAGTTTTTGTTTTATATACTATGTTATTGTATTAGACAGAGTTCTCTAGAGTCACAGAACTTATGGGATGTCTCTATATATTAAGGGAATTTATTGGAATGACTTACAGTCTGCAGTCCAACTAACCCAACAAAGAGCAGCTGTGAATGGGAAGTCCAAGAGTCTAGTAGTTACCCAATTCCACAAGGCTATATGTTTCAGCTGGTTCTTTGTATAAGCTGGACTCATGAATAAGTAGGTTCCAACAGATGTGCTGGCAAGTAAGTGCAAGCAGGGGAAGGCGGCACCTTCCATCTTCCATCATCCTATGTAGGCCTTCAGCAGAAGGTATGGCCCAGGTTAAATGTGTGAATTACCATGCCTGGACCTAAGCTGTTCTTTACTTAACTTGCTCTGTCCCAGGCTAGCCTTGAACTCAGAGATCTGCTTGCCTCTGTCTCCTGGGATTAAAGCATGTACAACTTTGTCTGGGCCTAAGCTTTCCATGGTCACTATGCTTCAGGATCTTGATCCAAAGCCCATGTCATCCCATATCAAGATCCAGAACGAAAACCTGTGTCATTCAGCCTCAAGATCTGGATCACAAGTGTGCCTTTCATTTTTGGATTGTAGTTCATTCCAGGTGTAGACAAGTTGACAACTGGAAATAGCCATTACATTTATGTCACGTCATGTCATGCCATGTTCTGTTATTATCTGTTAGAAGCCTGTTTATTTTGCAGTGATAGACAGAAAAGGCGTGGGTCTAAATGGGAGGGGAGGTTAGGAGGAACTAGGAGGAGCAGAATAAGAGGAAAATGTAATCAGGATATGTGATGTGAGGGAGAACAGAGCCAATTTCAATAAAAAAGAAATTTCCCCACCAATCTCACAAATAAAGGTGACTATGATGAATGCATAGATAGATTTTCCCTTCTTTTTGTAATTCTCTATTTTATCTCCCCATATCAGTTTACCAACAGTTCCCTCATTCTTTCTTTTATGACTACCCGGTACCAGTACTTTACCAGGTGCACCTCCACAGTTTATACAGCCATTCTATATAGTTGGCCACATGAGCTGGTTCCCAGGTACACTGTCACAAATATAGCTATGAGCAATGCACTTTGTATTGAGTGTCATTTCACACGTGTACAGATCAAGCTGAGATTGAAATGACTAACGTGCAAGCAGGAAGCAGGCCCAACCCTGCTTTGCCTCCAGGAACAGACCAGCTTGCATGTGTTCAGGGTAGTATGGCTGCAGATTTGGGTTGCATTATCAAAGAAACAATCTGATGCAGTTATAATCATACAAACATTAATTTTGGAAAACTCCATTGCCCTTTGTAGGAATTATATTACTTTTGTTCCCTGTGTCTCCTTACTGGCTGTTCATTGAGAAAACATGAAATTAACTATTCCAGAGAGATTTGTTAAGTATACAAATTCTCTAGGCTTTCTTTTAAAATGAAGTTTATTGTAAATTTGGGGGAAAGCAGAGCCATAGAGGAGAACCAAATACACTTCACTCTAGCGTCTACAGAAGAGGCATTTGTTAAACAGTGCCTGTCATACTAGGAACAAGAAAATCAAATGTGGTAGTACAAATGGCTTCCTGATTGCTTGTGGCTAGTTTCTCTGTGAAATGACAAAAGGGGCTTCAACACAAGGGATATAGACTGCCAGGCCTCAGTGTTGCTGGTAGCCTGCCTGTCACTCACAGTAGCCTGTCACTCACAGCTAAGACAATTAGTCACAGCTGGCCTGTCACTCATAACTGTCCTGTCCCTTACAGCTGGCCTGTCATTCACAGCTGGCCTGTCACAGCTGGTATGTCACTTGCAGGTGGCCTGTCAGTCACTCACAGCTAGGCCCTGATGTTTTCCTGTTGGCCATAAAAAATAACAGAGAACATCAATCAGATGGGGACACTCTGGACAAAACCAAGAGCATTCTAATGCAGTGTGAACTCAGATAAAAACCACCAACTGTCCAGCCACAAAGTTGCCACCTCCATAAGTGCTGCTGTCAGAAATAGCACTTGCGTCCAGTCTTTCTTTGCTGGTGAGATTTCCTCAGATGACAAATCACGGAAGTGAATGTTTCCTGAGGTTGTCTAACCTAGAGCAAAGCACTGCTTCCTCTAAGCCGTCACTAGTTACCTCAAGTAAGCCCAGTCCAGGAACTCCTTCCTAACACTTCCCTCCCCTCCACAGATCTCTAAGGCTAGGCATCAAACACAGCCACAGGTGACACAGGCGCAGACCTTCAGGATCAAAATACATTCAAGAGGGCAAATAATAAGAAGTCTCCCCATGTCCTCTCAAGTAAAGGTGATGGCTTCTTTCATTTGTGTATTTTTAGTATTTTATAAGTCGGTGTGAATACACACACACTTTCAGCAAGAGCTCTGCCACTGAGCCACACGCACGGCCCTGGACACACTCTCACTGAGTTGCTAGTACCCCCAGTGTGTACTCTTCTATTGTAGAGCCCACTAAAATTCTTAAGCTTTAGTGTGCTTTAGTGGCTCACAGGGCACTGTACCTGAGACACAGCTTCCTAAGCATCCACAGACTGTACTACTGACCCTGATTTTTGGCAATATCAGTTTCGGTTGGTTTTGGGTTTTGCTTTCAAGCTATTATCCTTAAACCTAAGGGATATGGACTCTGAAGGCAGACATCTGTATCCTACTCAGCACTATACCTCCTATAGCAGCCACCAGGGTTCTTTCACATTGCAAATTCTCTGCTTATTCCACATCATTTCTGAGCTACCTTCCAGGCCTTTTTCTGGGTAATGACATTAATATTTTATTATTATCAT
This sequence comes from Rhynchomys soricoides, assembly GCA_019843965.1. NCBI lineage: Eukaryota > Metazoa > Chordata > Mammalia > Rodentia > Muridae > Rhynchomys > Rhynchomys soricoides. Next base: position 1,442,689 of record JADRCH010000176.1, read on the forward strand.
TATTATTGGAACCACAAAGCACTTCACTTTCATAGGGAAGTCACCATGCAGGATAACACCTATCGAAGAAAACACCCACTGTGACAAATGCTGAGACTGTCGGAGTTTCTATGCAAAACCGCAAGGAAATCAAGATGAGTGGCAGTGTTGACTTAGTTCTGCATTCCTTCTGAGACATTAGGAGAAAGGCAAATTGTGAAAGTGCAGGGCAATACAGATTTTAGGGAAGAATCAATGTTAGTAACTCTTAATGGCTTCCCTTCTGGTAACAAAGACATCAATCAACATGATAACCATCTCAATGGTTCAGTTTAATTCTAGAGGGAAGTAAGATAAGGCTGATGTACTGCTTCACAGTGAGAACATAACTGGAACATTATCTGCTTGATGGAGACAACTGATTCCCACAAGCCACTGGGAAGGTGAATCTGGGTAGAAGGGTACAGAAAGGCAAGACTATAAATTCACATAGGTTCAGAGCACCTCTTAAGGGGAACCCAATGCTTCATAGTGTCTTTGAAGTTCAGTACTATTGGAGTGTCTGATATGTGTGGACGGTTATAACAGAGAGAAACTCAAAGGAGAGGATAGCATCATTCTTGGGGGGAGACATCTTCAGGGGCTTTGGGGAGTGCGCCAGCCTTGTCCCGGTTATTTATACAGACAAATTTGGGCATGCCATGATGCTACTGCATGTTATGAATCTCTTGCAGAAATGTAGACAAACTCTCCCCCTACCAGCCAAGCTAAGGAAGAAAATAGAAGCATATGCGAATGATAACAAGGACATGACAGTTCCAAGGCTTGGACAAGGAGACTGATTTTATTGTAGATATGAAGGAGAGAATAGCCAGATGTATCTGGAAGAGTCCAGATTGAAGTGGGCCACAAGAGGAGACAGATGGGAGAGAACAAGAAAGAGAAGAGCACCAACGGGGCAAAGAGGTCAGGATTGCACCAAGAGTGGAGCCAGATAGCCAAAGTGTCAGGTTTATATAGGAATAAGAAGCTGGGTAAAGAGGAGTGAAGGCCCTAGGATGCAGTGGTTTATATTAGGGGCAGGTGAGACAACCTAGGAGGAGACAATGTACTGAGCGAGCTTAGAGGCCAAGCATGTGCCTTGGTATGCTAATAGACACCAACTTAGCCATCTGTCCTAGTTTGATGTATTCTTGTCTACCAGCACCATTCTTTCTAGAAGTATTCTCAGCCAAATCTGGGATGCTCAGGCAAAAAGTCCTTTTTAAAAATCTATCTCAACCTCTTCCAGTACTGTCAAAATTTCAGTGAATGATCAATGTAAGTTCTGAATGACCAGAGTGGCGTATTCTAAGTAGCCAGTTGTGGGTCAAGACCTGCCTCATACTTTGAGTGAGCACTGGATTTGTACCTTCCATAGTGGGGTGGTCTCTAGAGAAGGGGGAAAGCTCAGAGTCATACAGGTATTAGTAATAAATAGAGAAGTGTCTTTATGTTTTACCAATGCTAAAGAAAGGCAAGGCTTCCTATAGGGAAAATCTTGAGTTATTCTTCCTATAAGAAAGGCTGTGGCTGCCGGCCTCAAGAACTCTACAAATCAAGACCATACACATCAAGAGTTGCCAAATATACAGATAAGTAAACTGAAGTTACCAGCAATGGAATAATGTGCCCAAACACTCTATCCCTAGACATGTCCTAGCCAGCTCAGGCTGACTGCCTTTAAAAGAATTCTGTAGATAGGTCTGTTGTTTGTTTCCATAGAAAGGTCAATCATCACAATTACTTCCTGGTTTGGGGCTTTTAGCGAAGTTTATGTAACTCAGCAGTGTCCCTAGGTCAGGGCCCCTGACTCCCAGTTCTTATTTCTGTTCCTAAAATTCTATTCCCTTGGTAGGCACACAGCTTAATAATTCAGGACCTGAACTTAACAGTTGACGTGTGGACTCAACTCAGGAAAGTAGCATGGCAGTGGGCCCTATCTCAATGGCTATAAAAGTTGGCCCTTGCCTGGGAGCTATAGAGAAGATGAGAGGGCAAACTGCAAAGTTACATTCTCATGGGGAACACTCACATTTTTTCTTTCAGACTTCCAGGATACAAACACACACTTACTTCTTTCAACACTAGCGTCTGACATAATATTAACACACCCTCAGTTTCTTATGTTGTCAGGGACATCACTCAAGGAAGCTGAGGGAGAAGTAAAATGAGTGAAAAATGTAAACAACCTGCTCCAACACGAGGAAAATTTACACTGACTTGGAAGGTTTGCTTAAGTTCAAAGGTCCTTGGAGACCAAATGGAAGGAATACATGTCCTGTCCTATTGCCCTTTCCAACTCTCTGTGCTTAAGTCCCTTCCCTTTGTTTATATTACATCAACTGTTTAGGGAACAGGGAGAGGATATGACTGGATTACAGTTGCCTTCAGTTTACTTAGCAGAATTCTTGGACTGGTTCTTTTTACCTAATGGGGTTTTCCTAACCTCAACCTAGTTAGTTTCCAGAACACAACAGAATCCGGGAAGTAAAGCTCTGTCCCTAGATCCCCCACCCTGTTCCTCTGGATCCCACCTTGTCCGTTGCTTCCTTCCGACTAGCCTCATTCATCTTTTACCTTCCTGACCCCTCTCTGCCTCAAGTTCCCTTAGCTACTTGGTTCCTCCTGGAGTCATACAATTCTAAGCCAATCTGGTCACCGTCACCTTTGTTCTGACCCTGTGTGCCTGTCTCAGTCTCTTGTCCAGTTACCTTCTTTAACTTCTCCTCTAGGGAAGCTGTTGTTGGGTTGCTTTCCCAAGCTCTCAGTCTCTCCTACCTGTGCCCTACTTAAATGGAAGATCCTCTACTATGTAAATAAGAGTCCCCCTGCATCTACGTAGATGATGTATGTATGTATGTATGTATGTATGTATGTATGTATGTATGTATGTATCATCTATCCATCCATCCATCCGTCCATCTATCCAGTTGATCTGGTTCTCCACAATTCCTCTTTTACGAATCGTCACCCTCCTCTCTATACCTTACCAGGTCCACTCCCTGCCAACTTTCCCAATTCTGTTCCCTTACTCCCACTCTTTCATCCTTCTGTGTCTTTCACACTAATCCTTACACCGGCATGCATTTCTCCATTCCCAAAAAAAAGTTGTAGGTTTGGTTTTATTCTTCCCCCTCACAGTTCCTTCCCATTCTTCATTTTCATTTCAGGGTGTATTATTTGGGCTAGCAAATGTTTCAACTCTAAACTCATCTGGTCTGATTCATCTGCTTTTTAGTATATGCCACTGGTAAATCAAGTGTGCCTCACACACTTTCTGAAAGGAGGTAGAGGGTTAAAAAAAACAAACTGTACCATTCCTCATTGTTTCAGTGAAACTGGTTTTCTCTAGTCACCAACTGTGCAAAACAACAACAGTATGTCAATCCTTACAGCCTTGACCTTAGAAAGCTTGTTGAGGCTTGAGGGCTCAGTGATTCACCTTGTGGTCTAGACCCTGATGAATCAGCAGCCTTGGGACATTATCCAGGGCTTTTCTCAGAGCTAGCACCACTACCAGTAATTACAGCCACTGTAGCTGCCAACGGGTCCTGAAGGGTGTATTGTAATACATGTTAATAAGGAGGCAGAAAACTTGGCCAAGTACTGGGTCCTTGGAAAAGCTAATCTTTTAAAAGTAGACCTGAGGCTGAAATGAGGCCAAGATGAAGGGGGCAGAGAACTGGGGTGAATTTTTAAAATGCAAAAGCAATCACTTTGCCTGGTTCCAAAAATCTCTTCTAGCATCTTCCTAGAGGTTTTAGGATTAATTTGAGCTCTATAGATGCTTAAAATTCTTGTTTGGTGCCACACTCTCAGACGAGCAACTGTGTTCAGACACAGGGTCCATGCTCATTTTTCATACAGGCTTATTCTTATCTATCTGCCTATCTATCTATCAATCATCTATCTACCATCTATCATCTATCAATCATCTGTCTACCATCTATTTATCTGTCATCTGTCTATCCACCATCTGCTTAATCTATCACCTATCTATCATCTATCAGCACTCTGATATTTCTATCTATCTATCTATCTATCTTCCAACCATTTTTAGTAAGAATACTAGCAGAGGTAAGCCTGATGAAGAAATGTTTATGACTGGCGTCTGAGAAGGCTTGTCAGGTGTCACAGTCGATCTGGGTTTATTGAGGGAGGCATGACAGGAGGAAAAAGAAAACACTTCTATTTCCCTGAACATGTATGGAGACGTGGCATTTGAAGAGTAGATTTCTACTGCAATAAGGTCAAACTTGATATGGCAGAAAAGAAGGCAGACATCGTGGTCAGGCCTTGGATAACTTCTTACAGAGGTCTCTCTGATACAGACAGAGTATTTAGCATTCTCAGATGGGGGGTCACAAAAAAAAAAGGAAGAAAAGAAAAAGTGGGACAGAGAATATAAATCATCCATTGACTATGAGAGACACCACAGAGCTTCCTAAACAAACAACAAAATGACCCAGATATTATAGGACCACTGCTGGGTCTTGGACTGCAAGTCAACAGATAACAGAGACACTTGCATATCAATGTTAATCGTAGCACCATTCACCATAGCTACATTATGGCGTCAGCCTAGGTATCCACCAAGGGAGAAAAGGGTAAAGAAAAGGTGGTATATGCACAATAGTAATTGTTTTAGCCATAAGGAATGTCAAAATTCTGTCATTATCAGGAAAACAGATGCAACTGGAGACAATACTATAAACTGAATAAAGCCAATCATAGAAAGAGAAATATCTTGCATTTCTTTCATTTATGGGTCCTAGATTTGATATTGATAAATAAAATCATGTGTGTCTATGACATGGATAGAGGCAAAACTATCTGGGGGGAGAGAATTGGGATCCACAGGATTTGGAGGGACAAGAACAGGAAGGGCTGGGTGTGGGGATGAAGTACTGAACATATATACACATGTAGAAGTTTGGGAAACATGCCTACAACATCTTCCTCACTAATTGAGATAGAGTCAGAGACTAGCAGGGAGGAAAGATCTCCCTAGGAAGGGGAAATGGAATAGATGGTTACAGGTGGATTGGGTGGGGAGGGGTACTAGAACAGGAGGATTAAGTAGAGACAGGGAAGGAAGAGTGGGTAAAGGAGAGAATACAGAGAGGATCAGCGGCAGCGAAGGGCCATTCAGGGGACATATGGAAACCTAATACAGTAGAGGTGTCTTAAAATAAATACATATATGAAAGAAATCAAATTTGGAGTTGCCAAATAATGGGGAAGAAAAAGATCCAATTAGACATCTCTCTCTACCAAATGAAACGTCCAGTGCTGGGAGTGGCTTACATCTAATTGAATTCTTAGCCAAAGGGGTCTCATAGAACCCCCCCGCCCCCAACAACTCAGGCTATTTCTAAAGCTATTGGTTGCTCTTTACAACTGATGGTAAGACCCTATCATTGAAGAAAATACTGAACATGAAGAATTCAAGCTGGTGCCTATCTAGCACCTTCATCCCTATTGACTATTTGTGGTACTGGAAGATACTCTGCACACTATCAGAGGAGAAAGGTAAACAACAACCCAGTGATCTACAATGGTGGTCTGCCTGCATGACAAGCTAGTGCAATTAGGGCACATTTGTGGGAGTAATCAACTAATATCTGATGGATTTAAGGCCTACTCTTATGAGATGGATGAAATTCATGCCTGACATGGCCCAGATGGCCAAGAATCTGAGACTAGATAGGTCAGGAACTTAGGGAAAAAGCAAACTATTGTTCTGCTAATGAAACATAGCAATAAAATGACTAATGACATTCTGCCATATCATAGATCAGTGTCTTGCTCAGTTATCATCAGAAAAACTTCTTCCTGCAATAGATGGGAACAAATAGAGACCCACAGCTGGACAATGTACAGAGAGTGAGACCTTGGAATACTCAGTCCTAAATGAGATGTCTCCATCAAATCCCTCCTACCAGTACTCAGGGAACTATGCAGAAGAGGCGGCAAAACCATTGTTAAGAGCCAGTGGGAATGGAGGACACAGGGAAACAAGCTCTTATAAACTGCTGGGGACAGCATACCATGACAGGGACTGCCCACAGCAGGCTGGGATGAAGACATCTCAGTAGCTCTCTGTAAAATAAAGTTGTTCCCATTTCTCCTAACCCTAGTTCTGGACAATGGCTGTAAAGATTTCATTTTTGAGTGACTGCTTTTTGGTTGGCCTTGGTGTGCATTAATTATTCTATCACATCTGACTTTCCTACTCCCTTCTGCTCTGTTGAATTCTGTGAAACTAGATGTTCCTTGATGTAATGATTCTTAAACAATTTAAAACTGAGGCATAGGGGCACAGCACAGCACAGCACAGTCCTAACGGCCCAGGTGCATGCTATGTGTTCTCACCTTGGAAACAATGCAATAACTGTACAATGGTAGTTCCAGATTAATGCTTGACTTTCATTAGAAAATGAAACAGAGCCAACATTGGGACTCTATGAAAGGGAAAAACTATTGAAGTTATTGAATGATTTTTATACAACATTTGAGAGTTGTTCCTGGATAAGCAAGTATAGAATGCATAGAATCTTATACTAGTAAAATTAAGTCAAAACACTGGGACTCTTAGAGTCATTGTGTACAGCGTGCAGAAGCAGAAAGCTAGCGGAACTACTGAGTTAAGGGTTAGCTTGATTCTTTCTGGCCACTGCCTGGCAGCTTTGCCCATGTCATTTATCATTAGAGCTTCACAGGAAAATGCAAGTAACTGACCTCGGAGCTCTGAGCTCTAAAGTATAACAAGTCAAAAGTTAAAGTTTAAATAATGATATGTTTGCAATTATTATTATTTTGGCCACAGGCCTGGGAATAGGGGAAGCTTGAAACTTTAGGGAACAATTGGAATTCTTATGTTTTTATGGGATGCGGTTATTCTTTTGAATGAGATTTGGCAAATGTCTTTTTTTCTACCTGCTTTTGGAGTATCAGTGAAAGACTGGGGCAAGAAAAGGCGAGAGAGTGCAGTGCGCATGAGCTGTGCGTGAGATGACTACAGAGTAAGTGGCATGGAGAGTGAGTGAGTGAGTGAAGGGAGAATGTGAGGAGAGAGTGTGGAGTGACTGAGTGTGTTGTGGAGTGTGTGTGTAGAAGAAAAAGAACACACAGACTGAGTGTGTGAGCGTGAGAAAGAGAGTGAACAGGAGAGTGTGAAAGTACATACAGCTTCAAGCTGGGGGGGGTGGGGAAGGGAGAATACAACATTAAACCTTAAAATTTTTCCTGTCAGTTTGTACCCGAAAAGTTCTGTGTGTGTTTATTATGCACCTTCTAGATATCTCTGTTTCCAGTTGAGAACTCTGATCCTCTGTCAAGGCTGGACCCTGACAATAAACAGAACAGGACTGATGGACTGATGCACAAGTGAACTCTCAGAGCCGGTCAAGGAGCAGGAGCTGATACAGGGGCCATGGATAGATGTCCTTACTGGCTTGCTTCCACTGGCTTGCTCAGCTTGTTTTCTTATAGAGCCCAAGACTACCAGCCCACAGATGGTATCACTCACAAGGAGCCTTCCCCCCTTGATCACTAACTGAGAAAATGCCTTACAGCTGGACCTCATGGAGGCATTTTCTCAACTGAAACTCTTTTCTCTGTGATAACTCCAGCCTGTGTCAAGTTAACACAAAACCAGCCAGTACAATTGACCCCTTGTGAACTTGACACACAAATATATCACTATTAAGCCTCAACCCTTACTTTCTTATTCATCCCCAAGATCTAAATAATTTTAAAAGTCCCACAGTCTTTGCAAATTCTTACATATCAAATTTTCAATCCCTTTAAAAATATTCAATCTCTTAGAATTCAAAGTCTTTTTACCATTAGAAGTCTCCTAACTATGGGCTTCAGGTGGGAAAATATATCAGGGCGCAGTCACAATCAAAAGCAAAATCAAACCGTCCAATGTCTGGGATCCACTCATGATCTTCTGGATTCTTCCAAGGGCTTGAGTCACTTCTTCAGCTCTGCCCTTTGTAGCACACACCTTGTCTTCTAGGCTCCAGATGCCTATACACCATAGCTGCTGTTGTTCTTGTGGGTCATCTTATGGTACTGGCATCTCCAAAACACTGCTTACGCTGCAACTAAGTTTTACCAACAGCCTCTCATAGGCTCTCTTCATGGTGCCAAGTGTCACCTCCTTTGCATGACCCCTTCAGTCCTGGGCCATCAATTGCAACTGAGGTTGCACCTTCACCAATGGCCTTCCACAGCCTCTTACAGTGGCCAGGCCTCAGCTGCTCTTCATGACTCCTTCATGCCTTCAAAACCAGTACCACCTGTGTGACTCTTACACATTACCAAGTCCAGCCAAAGCACAAGGTACAACCCTGGCTATCTCTGGAACGTAGCCTCTGTGCCCTCAGAAAATACTTATCAGAAGATTTCACCTCAGTGATGCTGGTCTCTTCCCAATCATCACCGATTTCCCAGCTCCAGCTAACCAGCATCAATAGTCCAGTAATGCAATGGTTTTGCTTTAGTAGTTCTGGTATCTTGTTAATCACAGCTGATTTCTTCAGCCACCGATAACCAAAACCACAGAATCTTAAATCAAACTAGCAATGGCCCAGGTAAGAGTCTTTAATCGTCCCTCTGAAATTTCACAAGCCAGGCTCCATCTTCTGCACTGTTCTCAACATTATCTTCCAAGCTCCTACACAACATTCCATAGAGCTATTAACATCTTAATGGCTCTTCTAGCTCAAAGTTCCAAAGTTCATCCACAGTCCTCCCCAAAACATGGTCAGGTTGTCACAGGAATACCCCACTATGCTGGTATCAATTTGTCTTAGTCAGGTTTCTATTCCTGCACAAACATCATGACCAAGATGCAAGTTGGACAGGAAAGGGTTTATTGAGCTTACACTTCTATGCTGCTGTTCATCACCAAAAGAAGTCAAGACTGGAACTCAAGCAGGTCAGGAAGCAGGAGCTGATGCAGAGGCCATGGAGGGATGTTTCTTACTGGCTTGCTCCCTTCTCCTGGCTTGCTCAGCTGGCTTTCTTATAGAGTCCAAGACTACCAGCCCACAGATGGTACCACCCACAAGGGGCCCTCCCCCCTTGATCACTAATTGAGAAAATGCCTTACAGCTGGACCTCATGGAGGCATTTTCTCAACTGAAACTCCTTTCTCTGTGATAACTCCAGCTTGTGTCAAATTGACACAAAACCAGGCAGTACAGGTGGCATGCATAGGGCCTGCACAGGTCTCAGTACTGAGAGGGTGAGTGGACACATGTGAGACTCCATTCCTATCCCAGACACTGCCACTAACTGATAAACACTGGCAAAGGAAAAATGAATCTTACCATATACACAAGCCACACTTAAGGGGAGCCCCATCTCCAGCAGTAGAAGGCTAATACAAAATGAACTCAATGACACATTTGGAGGCTGGTTTTTTTGGTTTTTTTTGTTTTTTTGTTTTGTTTTGTTTTTGCGCCTTACACATCTTTTGCTTATGTATCACACTTTCTGTTTATGTGTTCCTTGTGGTTTTTCTTTAGCTCTTTTTTTTCTGTTTATTTGTTTTGTCCTATTCTGGTTTGTTTATTATTATTATTATTATTATTATTAATGCCTGAATTCATATGAGAGAAAAAGAAAAGGTGTGGATTTGGTAGATAGGGAAGAAGGGGAGGAGCTGGGAGGAGTTGGAGGAGGAGAAACAGAAATTAAAATGTTTGTATGGAAAAAAATATTTTCAATTAAAAAAACAAAACCGATCTACTCTCCTCTGTGAAATGAAAACTTGTTCAATTCTTACCTGAATGCCACATGATTGGAAATCAGCCATTAAGAGATGTATCACACCTTTGGAAGAAAATGTCTCCTAACTCAGTTCCATGACACACCTAAGCCACAGGCTTGGGATGGGACCTTGGGTGGAACAGAAACTCGACTGACAAGAGAGGAATCCTACAGAAGTGATGATAGAAAGGCAGGCAGTCCCTTCCTCTGCTTACTGAATGGACTGAGCAAGTGAGTCAGAGTTCTGGGCGTGGGCTACAAGGATTAGACCTTATGGCACTATTTTCTAAAGTGTGGCATGGTGACCTCAATCACTCCAAAGTACACAGAACACATTTTAACAGTTACCTAATCTTTAATCTTAGTTTAAATATAAGTAGCATATTATACTTCTCATTTCACAGATATTGTCATTGGCTTAATCATCATCATCATCATCAACATCATCATCTCACCTACAGGGATTTGAGTCTCTTAAGGACAACTAGGATAAACAGCAGTGTGGACAGTGGGCTGATACAGAAACATGTATGGAGGGAAGGATGTGTGTGAACAGCTGCTAAATAAAACTTGAGATTTGCTATCCTGGGCATACCCACACTACTAGTGAGGAAGAGGTAGAGACAAAACTGGAGGTTAGAAGGACTGTCTTGTCAAGTAGCAGGGACCAGAGAGATGGGACCAAGCAGAAACAAAAGGCTTTGTTGCCATAGCTACATCTGAGATCCAGGCAAGAGATTCCCAAGGACAGAGCCTAGGCATGGCAATATGCATGTGGAAATGCTCACCTCACACTCCTGTCAGCCCATCTAGCAGTGGTCCCTACTCCAGCAATCAATGATCAGTCACTACTGCTTTGATGGGTCTCTTTATACAGATTTCTGAGTGTTTATCAAAAGAAAACTCTTTCTACTCATGAAAGAGAACGTAGGTATAGGTTAACAACATAAGGAGTCTTTTCTTATCCATGGGGGGGGTCCGTTTTAAGAACCCCAGTATACAACAGAAATTGGATAGTACTGAATCCTGTATGTCCTCCATTTTTATCATAACGATGATAAAGTTTAATTCTTAAGTTTTGTCCAATAAGAGATTAATAAAAGGTAAAAGAATTATAATAATGTACTACAACAAAAATTCTGAGTGTGGAATCCCCATCTCAAAATGTCAAACATCATAGCCTTGCCTTTCTTATGATGATGTGTGGTGACTCGTTGCTTACATCCTGAGGTGAGCTGAGGTGAATGATAGCAATGTGTTGTAGTGTTACACTACAGAGAACTCAAGTATTGGGATAACCCATCAGTCCACTTTACAATCCTGAGCACTAGTAAGATCAGAGGTGGTGGGAGTAGATATGGCATCCATAGCATAGACCAGGTGTTGAGTCAGTTCCCAGGTGGGATGGACTATGAAGGCGCCAGAGTCAATCACAGCTCTAAGCTCCATGCAATTAAGAACGCTTACTTCTAGAAATCTCCATTTAATAGTTCAGGACTCTGATCACAGGTAACAAAATTAGAAAATGAGACTACAGACAAAGGAAGCTATTGCACTTGAAATCTGCTAATAAGTATTCTTGTCAAATACAAAACAAAGATAGAAATGCAGGAAGAGAGGGACTGAGGGAGGGAGGAACCGGTTTCTATGAACAGTGATGGAGATGGTCATTGGCTTCGTTGTGGTACATATTTTTCACAATGCACACACATAGAAAAGGTCTTGTACCCTGAAGGTATAAAATTTTTAATTGTTACACTGCTTACAGAGAGTTGGAAAAAGTACAATTCATTGTTGTGGCTCACCAAAAATATTAAGAAAGTCCTTTTGAGAATTACTACACAAAACAATAGTTATGGTTATCAGACAGATAAAACTAAATAAAAGGCAATGTTTATATCAACATTAATCCTGGAGGCCTTGGGCTGACATCCCATAGACTGGATTCAGTAGTGGATGCGTTAATTTTGGTCTGCTAATGTTTTATATTAAACAGTGGTTAGATTTAAAAAGTGGAAGTTCATAATCTGGATATCAGTTTGCTTTGAGAAAAACGAGAAGATGGAAAAAGAGCAGGTGCACATGCCCACGCAGCTCTCAGCTCCAGAAGCTGTCATGAGAGGGCTCAGTCCTTGCCTACATCCCAGCTCAGTCTTTCACTCATTTAGGCAGCAACAGAAAACCCCCTCATCTATAAGACCGCAGAGGTTGTATGAATTCTGAAATATTATCAAAATATATACACATCTAGTTTTTTACTATATGCACAAACCTATAGTAAAATTTAATATCTGTTTCTAAACTAGTTATAACAAGACTAAATAGTAATAATAGATGAAAGCTGTATGAATCTCTCTCTCTCTCTCTCTCTCTCTCTCTCTGTGTGTGTGTGTGCGCGCGCGTGTGTATTATGTGCACGGTGTACCTTACTACCATATTGTACCATAAGTATTTTCAGACCATGAGTGACCACAAGTAACTAAAATCCCAAGAGGTGAAGCTGTGGATAAGACACAGGGACCACTGGGATTCCTTGATACTTCCAAACACTGTGTGAGCACCCTTGCAGCACCCACATAAATGGTGTTCTTGGAATCAGACGTTAAGCTGTCTCTGGAGGTGCTGACTCTCACCCCTCCTTAGGAGCCCAACCCCACTCTGTAGAGCTGGCTTACAAAGGTCGTTTCACAAGAGCATTGAGTGTCTGTAAAGTCAATGATTAGCTCAAGACATTTGCCAAAGCTGTTTACTGAAGTTGGTGAAAGGCAGTACTGGAAGGTGATAAATTTCTGGACTTTTAAGGGAATGCAACAAAAAAGTACAAAGATCAGGAAGAATGAAGACCAAGCAATATTTTCCTCAAGGCTTTGTACATTAACCTTTTAAAAACATGGAAGATATTTACATGGATGACTAATAACCGTGTATCTATCCAGCACTTTTCCTAAATTGGCATTAAAGAGGAAGACACTAGCTTTGGCCTGGAAATCTGGCTTTCTTTCTATTTCTTTCTTTCCTAGCAACATTCTCAACTTAAATATCACAGTAAGATCACAGCACAGGCTTGGGATGCGTTACCAGTAGAGGGCAGGGTGCTGGTGCAATCCCTAACACTGAAGTAATTAATAAGGAAAGGGAATAAAAGAAAAGATTATATAATGATGTCTGACACTTTAAAAATCGGAGGATTTTTATCCTAAAATATACCTTGTTAGGCTGAGCAGAAGCAAGGTCGTTCCAGAAAGGATACATTAGTGAATGCCCAAAACAAGGGTTCTGTCGGCACCAAAGGTTATAAATGATTCCAATTTAGCCATGAGCCCATTACAAGCAATGTGACTTCCGATCAGAAAACTTATTAACAGTGGTTAAAAAGTGCATGCTAGAAAACCAGGTCAGCTTGCAAGGGCTTTAATTCGTCCTTTGCTCTCCTAAGAAATGTGCTGTTGGGGACATTTTCTTTGGTCTTCCTCGGGGTCTTTAGAACTTGAGCATCTTCCTATAAGTTGAATAGGAGAATTAATTCTCTTTATGATTTTGCTTTCTATTATAAAACCAATACAAAGCCCATTAAATTCATGCAGATAGCATTTTAGTGGAGGAGAGAGACATTTTGTTAAGTACAGGTAGGTTATATAACAAGATACATATGTGGTCTCACAGTGTTAAGAAAGTATTCGGAGAAAAGACGAAAAGGTACTCGGGTAAATAAACATTCGAGTTAGCTCTGTCAGATAGCTATTAGAATACCTTCCTCGTTGTTTCTGGGCTTTATAAATATTATGAGTCCAAGTATTTCAGTTATAAGAACAACAAATATCACCAAGGTTATCTATTAGATCAATGGCTCAGCTATTCATGTATTGATGTAACAAATACTGTGGAATATGAACCATATAGTAGGTGCTATGCTGTTTCTTGGATGCAAAGTCTTAAGACAGCAAATATTCAAAGGAAATATGGGTGTCAGGTGGTAGTGTTAAAGGTTTTCAATGCCTGTGGTGGTTTGGATGAGAATGGCCACCATAGGCTCATGTAAGTTGTATGATTGTTTTCCAATTGGTGAACTGCTTAGAAAGAATTAGGAGCTGTGGCCTTTTGGGAGGAGGTGTGGCCTTGTTTGAGGAGGTGTGGCCTTGGAGGAGGTGTGTCACTGGTATGATGGTAGGGGTCTCTGGGGTCATAAAAGCTCACAGCATTCTTAGTTAGCTCTCTCTTTGCCTGCTGCCTGTGGATCAGATGTAAGCTCTGGCTTCTGCTACAACGTCTTGCCTGTTTGCCTGCTGGCACACTGCCTGCCATGATGGTCATAGATTCACGCTCCGAAACTATAAGCAAGTCCCCAATTACATGATTTCATTTATAAGTCGACTCAATTAAGAGGTCTACGTACCAACAGAACGGTAACTAAGACAATGCCCAATTAATTCTAAGATCAAGTCAAAAATCCAGATCCACAGAGGTAGGATACTTTTAGAACTCAGATGGCATCTCACAACTGCCTGTAAGTCCAGAGAAAAGCATAACCAAAATGAAGGGCTCATAGAAAAGATACTCAGAAACCTATGAACTCACAAGCCAAATAAACTGTATAAGAGGGAATAGTAAAACACATGAGATATGAAAGACACTGGTAGGGGGAGCAAAAAGGTTTAAGCAAGGTTGAGAACAGGGGTAGGAGGAGGAGAAGCAGGGCAGGTGTTAACCAAGACAAATAGACTTTATGAGTCCCCACTAGGCTGTGTGTGTGTGTGTGTTATACATAGGAGTTTGAATAGAGGTAACCCACATTAGTGAACAATACTATTCCCAAGAGACAGGAATTATTAAATGAAAATTTCAGTGCCAGGTACCCTGAGTTATTGGTTAGTAAGGATCCAGAGACACCCAAAACAATATAGGCTATTGCCATTGCTCTTGATTGCCCATAATGAGATGGTGTGTCAGTACTGTGATAAAACACTGATCAAAAACAATATGGGAGGAAAGAGTTTATTTCAGCTTACAGATCACATTCCATCATTGAGGGAAGCCAGAGTAGGAGCTCAAGGCAAAACCCTGAAGGAGGCAAGAACTAAGCCAAGACCATGGGAGTCTGCTGACTGGCTTGTTCCCCTGGCTTATGCAGGCCAGGGCCACCTGCCTAGAGATAGCACTGCCCACAGTGGGCTGGGTCCTCCTACATACATTAGAAATTAAGAAAATGTCCTGCAGACATCTCCACTGGCCAATCTGATGGAAGAAGTTCTCCTCACTTAGAGCCTGGCATCTCAGGTATGTGTAGCTTTCTGTCAAGTTGACAAAACTAATTAAACAAGTAGTAAAATCCTAGCCTTGACGCCACCACATACTTTGGTTACAATTTAAAGAACACAATTTTGAAGTGATGAGGACTGCTCTTTCTCTCTCAGCTGGCTAGCTTTGTATCCGCTAGAAGGTGCAGGCTGCTGGGAGGAGTTTTTCCAGAAAATGACTTCAAGTGTGTTAAATATCCTTCCCTAAACCTCATTTCCATGATTCAACAACATAAATGAATAGTGTAATGAATATGATTTGGACTGCATACTCTGGGGTAAGATGGAGATAAGATTTAAAGTTAAATAGATATGAACAAGGTGCCAAAACTCAGTGCATCCCAGGTCCTTCACTGGTAAAGTGCAGAATGCCTTGTGGAACGGTTGTGTGAGTTAACCATACAAGGCACCACTTAATACATCATGCCTAGCACGGCCAGGGAGAGGAGCTAGGGGGTGTCTCATATACTCTCCTTCACCCTCCTTAATCCAGATCTGGGTAAATGGATATTTGAACTGGTGAGGTTTAAGAGTGGGCATCCTATTTTGGATGTTCGCAGGAACATTTTGTAAAAGACATGTCAGTCATAATAATCTGCTATGATTCAGATACTAGAATTACATCAAGATACACACATTTCAGATAAGGAATTCCCAATTTAAATTACACTCACTGCCTTCATGGTTAGATTAGGACCAAGAGTCAGAGCAAAGAAAGCTGGGATCTTGTAGGTATATAAACTGAAATTCGGAAATTTCACAAATATCCCAAGCACATCATTGCCATTCTCAGATTACTCAAGAAAAGTAGTTGACTTTGCAAAATGTAGTGGAGACAGAGACAGGTTAACGTTGTCATGTACTTAGCACACAGCAGAATACTAGTGTGCTTCACGCAGTGTTATCTGCCTGAGTATAAAGGAGCTGCCAGTCTTCCTGGAGTCATGGAGATCTTAAATCTACTGACAACTTCCACCAAAGAATAAGACCATAATGTTTTGGGCAGTTTTAAATTAAATTAATTAAATTCTCCAATTCCTAACGCGTATGATTTAATAAGAATCAGTACAGAAAACAAAAATAAAACCTACCAGTCATACAAAAGAAATAACCAGAGACTATGCCAGGAGTTGTGTGACTCTGTTTACTTGCTTACAAACTATTCCTTTATTGTTGGAGTTAAGGGAGTCACGACACACTGCATAGGAACAAGAAGCGGAGTTAGTAGCATTAATTTATTAGTAATAATTACAAAGAAGGAAAAAATCTAACATCTACGTAAGGAGCACTAGGAACAATAGAGAGGAAAAGTAATGTATACACTTGATACATGTATGTGTGTATATATACATATATATATCAAGTATATATATACTTGATATGTTATGTCAACCTCAATATATTTCCCTGTAACCAGGAGCACTGGGGCAGTGGATGAGTCAAAGTGACACATCTTGAAGAATTGATGTCACATCTCTAAGATCAATGAGAGGACAATGTGATCTAGAAAGGCAGCATTTGTTAGTGTGACTTAACCCTACAGTTGACACCCCAATAAAGTAATGGATTCACTCAGCACAGGGCTAGTGAAGGAATCCAGAATCTATCAGCAAAATGAGAAGGCACTTCATGGCACTCCTTAGCTCCTCATTGAGTTCTTCAGATGAGCATAAGTTTAATAACTCTATAAATTGTTATTAAAATAAATGTACTTTTCATACTAAACACTTGGAAGTTTTGGTGGGACATAACTACAGGGCCACTCCATCTGTCTTCTCTTAGTCTAAAATGTGAATTTATTTAGGGCCAGTGACGCACTGAAATACAAAAAGGAATAATTATGAGAAAATTCCCTAATATTTATCACAAAAGCTATCATAATTAGAAAATGCAACATGTCCCCAAGATGATATTTGGTTAATTAATAGTGAATTCAAGAAAGAAAACTATTTGCTACTCAAAGACGCCTAAGCCACGTCAATGTGATGGAATTCAACAAATGACCTACAAACCTTGCAAAACCACTTGTTGGAAGAGGTCCAAGAAAAGTACTGTTTCAGCATTAAAACTGTCTTCCAAGTTAAAGAATGACAGGAAAAATTATTGCACATGGGATTGCTAAATTATTCTACCAGAGCTCTTGGTATATGCAGTTCAGTTCTGAAAGAAACTCAATTTCCAAATACTATAATACATTTTTTTTTTCTGAGAAAAAAAAATTAGCCAATCTCTCAATATCTCTCTTCCTCCTCTGCCCCACCAACTGAAGCCCTATAGAACCCAGAAATGTGGCTGAAAAATTCAGGGCTGTTTCTTCCCTTCCTATAGGCCAAATCTTTCCAGAGATGGATCTATTTACAATATTCTACTCTTGGGAGATCAGTTCATTACAGTGCTTCAGAAACGAACACTTCTTCTGATGAACCATTTTTAAGTAACAGTAGGAAATGGACCTGCCCATTCCCCAGAGTCCTACTTCAAACTTCCATGAGATCCTGGGGGGTTGCATGCATGGTTAGAGGGTACATCACATAAATATTAAACAAACTATGTTCATTGCCCTTATTAATGGGGGTTTGTACCTAAGAGAAATGGGAGATATTAGCAGATTTATTCATTAAAATCCTATTATTTCCACATTAAACTGTAATTTATTAAAATGAGGTGAGTAGCCTGGTGAGAATTGCCACTGTAGGCAATAATCATCTGGAAAGCATGGCTGCACTCCGAGTTTCATTTGACTCTGTGAGAATTCATGACACAGAAGGTCGATGAGTTCTATTAATCAAACACCTGTCCAAATGATGATGCTGGTGACTAGTCAGGAAAAGGTGTGTGGATTTGAGAGTTAAAATTAAGTCCTTTGTAAGTCTTTATTCTCTCTAAGTCTTTTTTATTCTATCACACATATAAAAATAAATCATTTTTTAAAAAGCCATTTCTAATTTTCTTTTAAAGCTCCTATTTTATATTTTATAAACATGCCATTTGTAGTATACAGCTGAAGATTGCTATGCCACTATCGTCTGTCCTCAAAACAATAAAATTTTTTCTTTGGTAACATGCAGATACAAAGCTCTACCTACATTCTCATGTTCACAGTAGAACTGATTTGTTAACAGTCATGATGTGGCATCAAACTACATGTCGTGTCCAATGGCACATGGTGGAAGAATGTATTGGTGGTATGAGTACAGAAGACTATTACTCAGCCATAAGTCAATGTGGGCCTGTGATCTACAGCAACATGGATGAGTCTGGAGAATTACATGAAATACGCCAGTCAAGAAAAGATGGCATTTAACTCACCTGTATGGGCAGGTGAGGGCAACAGTGAGACCTTAACAATGACAAGATCAGTTAGATAAAAGGAGCAAGTTCTGGAGTTCTCTAGCACAGTGGGACAGTGAGAAATTACAACAATATATTCTGTATCTAGAAACTGCCACAAGGGGCATTTGTGAACTCTCGCTCCAAAAAGAAATAAGTGTTTATAGAGATGGTTATGCTAATTACCCAGATATTATCTTTGTAGACTGTTACATACATGTATAAATATTATACTCCTAATACTTCAAGAGCTTGGATCAGCTCTAGCTTGTTCCTTTATTCCCACCAAAGAGCATGTCCAATTTCAGATATTTGAGAGTATTTGCATCTTCCTTCACCTGAAAATCAACTTTGTGGTTGAGTCAAAATGGCCATTTATAGAAGAAAACCAGTATGTACCCTTCAAGAAGCTTTTAAAAAAAATCATAATTAAGCAAAATCTCTTATTCAAGAATAAAATAAATTATTTTGAGATAAACAATCCACAGGCAGCTGGAATCGGGGCAGCGGGCACTACCTCAGCTCTGCTCACCTCTCCCGGGGAACAGCAAACCAGTATTCGGGCTGCTTTCTTCTCTTGCCATACTGCTGGACCATAGTCGTGGTATGACTGGCAAAGGATTTTCTCATTGGCTTTCCCACTTTGATGCACAGAAACATGGGCGGGGTTTTACTTTTTTCTTCTTTTGAAGGAAGTATATCTGAATCAAATGAGAAAGCATTCCTCAACCATGATAACATAGATGACAGCTAAAGTTCTCAGCTCTCAAAGAGGGGTTGGCTACATGTGAGGGCAGGATTCAGCTACATAGTATTAGACCTAAGGAACCCTCAGACTTTCTTTGGCACACAAGGACAGTATGCTTGCATGTTTCAGGTTAGGACATGTTATTTGGCATGCTACACACTAAAGGCAAGCATAAAAACCACCACAGGGACAAATAGCGTAATACCACAATGCAATTTGGTTTAGAACTGAAATCTCTCAAAAGCATTTTTGGCACCTTTAATCCAGCACTTGGGAGACAGAGGCAGGGGTATCTCTGTGAGTTGCCACCAGTTAGCCCTGTTATACAGAACAAGTTCTACCAAGGGTACATAGTAAGACCTCTTCTCCTCCCTCCCCTTCCTTCCCCTCCCCTCTCTTCTTCTGCCCTCCCCTCCTATCCCCCCCCCCCCATCTCTCTCATACACATATACACAGTTTCAACTTCTTTAGATTTCGGCATGCAAGGTAAGAAAAAATAAAATTGTTTGAAAGAGTTAAATTTTTCTGAAATAGAAACTTATATTTAGTTCAAGTTCTATAAATTGTTTTATAAATTTTTACCTCGGTCATTAATGCTCAGTGACAGCCTGCCTCAGTAAATAAAGTGGACCATAACCAAAGACACAGGGCTTCCATGTGGACACACATGGGAACATGCATTCGTGCGTACACACATACATACATACACACTACACACACATATATACCAACCAAACCATCCAACCAAACCCAACTGACCAACCAACCACCCAACCAAACAACATCTTACCTTCAATGGGTACCTGAATTCTCTTTAACAGCCATAACTGAATCTCAGAGTTATTATCCAGCTGTGCACCTTGACTGATCTTGTCTAGAGATGGTTCCAAAGAATCCAGAGCTTCTTTATTGTTAATTACAGTTTCCTCTGCACTAGGATCTAGTTTTGGGGGCAGAATTTCTCCTCCTTTTACCCAGAGTGTCCCTGGCTCTTTGTTGCCCTCAGGTGGGGAATCACCTGCTTGGGGAAGAGAGCTACTAAGTGTGATGTCTATTCCTCCTGGTTCAATCCTTTTGCGGTCACTTAGTTCTGACTTCTGCACATTTTCTGACAGCTGTGACCCTTCCTTACTTTTATTTAGGTAAAATTCAATGAGTTTAACTTTATCCAGATCTTCGTGTATATTCAGCGTGCTTTCCCCCCAGTTTTCTGGGGATCCAGACTGTTTGTCTACTTCTGGCACTTCATCTTGCTTCTCACCGGTTTCTAAATCTAGGGCTCCCTTCAGTTCAGCATCGCTCTCTGTTCCTGTAATATCCGGGGCTGACTGCACCTGCCCTTTCTTTGCGGACGTGATTGTTTGTGGCGCGTCCTTCTTTTGGTCATAGGAAAGGCATTCCTTCGTGGCATCTCCTTTGTCCATTCCACTCCCAGGTTGAGAAGAAAGTTCTTCCAGGTCAACAAAGTCCTCGTCTCCTAGAAGACAGTTTTCTTTGGCTGTAGGTTCCAAGGCAGCACGAATGCTGGAAGGTCCCTTGCTGAGCTGAGTCACTGAGGGAGACTTACTGGCGGTTTCCCTGGAAGATTCTAGATTCTTCAATTTCCATGACTCAGAGTCGTCTGGGGGTTCCATACGTGTGCGGTCCATTGACTTCTCAGGAGAGCCCACTGATTTGGCATCTAAAGCAAGGGTCCTCTCCCCGTTCTGCTGTCGTTTTTCCTTGTTGACGGATTTGAATTTACTGAATGGATTGATATCCTTCTCTGAAGCCAGGTCCTCCCATTCTCCAGGCCTGTACAGAGGACAAAGATCCCGAGGTAGGTCACTGTAGGGGCAAAAAACGGTGGGTGCACATGGAATGTTAAAAATAAAAGCAAAAATGAAGTGGAGGAAAGAAACAAAACAACACAACCAAAACAAACCAAAAACATATTACAACTTAAAGTTATGCTAAAGATGATTTCAAAATAAGAAAAATGAAACCAAGAGATTGATTGCAAAATAAAATATAACTCAACCAAAAGGACTAACAAATGAATGAGTCATGTGAGTTGTACCTCCTGATAGATCATACAGATGTGTTCAGAGCTTACAGATGTGACCTGAAAGACTCTTCAATGCAAAATCAAGTTTCTGACATTTACGAAGAAAAACACAAAGGTGAGATTTAGCATCAAATGTTACCCTTTAAATAAGTTTGTAGAAATTAGAAATCAACAGCAGAATCCTGAAAGGCTCCTTGATATCTCTGCTCATTTATCTGTTCTCTATAAACTGACTTTGAATATATACATTATTGTTTCTTGCCTTAAAAATAGATTTTTCTAATTAAAAAAACCTACTACTTGCAAAGGAGGTACAAAAGTTAACTTTCTTTATTACTGGAAGTAATAGTACTTTACAATTTAAAGAGGTACATCAAAATAACTTTTACAGAAAAAAATATTCTTAAAACATTGCATATGTTTCTAAGGCATTTTAAATTTGTGGTAATAACAGTATAACAACTGATTTACCAGCTGAGACATGTTATCCTGAGATATAGTCAGTCATTGCCCTTTAATAGGAGATGCTTAGAACTCCGGTTTAAATTATGTAAAAGATTTGCTAAGTATTTCTTCCAAGTTCAAAATCAATGGCCAGGACATTATATGCTTTAGTTAGGTTGGTAGTTTGCTAGTTTTTATGTTGTTGCTTTGTGAGTTTGTTTTATAACCCAGATTGGCTTTGAACTTACAGCCCTCCTTCCTGGACCTACCAAGGGCTAGGATTACAGCCTGTACCAGTACACTTGGTTAAGAAAAATATACATTTTAATATGTCTGGAACAATCTTGAAGGTCCCTGTATCTTCACCGACAATACTAGCATCTCTGCTGAGTTCACAGAGATACAAAACTCCTTTCCAAAGTGAATACTTTCAATCTCAGATTATTAAGTATGCTTTCTTAAAGAGCCAGATGGTTTTCAAGTAGTACTTTATCCATTCTAGCTTTAAAAGAAATGATCATGCCAATAAAATAACTAAGTTTCAAACAGTTTTGAGTTTAAACAAACACTCCCTCCCTAGAGTTAATTTGCAAGAAAAACCCAGGCCTTTCTCAATAGGAAATGAAACCCCATGTAAGTGCTAGGCTCTACTACATGGCTTAAAAGCTTTAATTCACCCTTCAATTTAATAAGCATTCATAGGAGCCTATGCTAAAATACAGTAGTGGCTGAGTGTTTGTTCTATAGGAATGTGAATACACTAAGTGGGCTAGCCTATCCCAAAAATGCTGAAGACGCTTTGATTTCAGTTAAATAACTGAGAGAACCCTCTGATATTTCAACTTGAAACTTCATGTGGCAGACTAAAGACCGAGGAGCCCTGCAGATTAAAGAACTCAGCTCTTCACACCCTTGATTAACAAGTCAAAGTTTCTTCCGTAAACATCCAAGCTCTTTTACTTCCCCCCTCTCATGGAGAATGACTCATTGACACAGTCACCTGCGTTCCTGTTAGCCTCCCCCTAAGCTTGTCCACTCCTCCGTGCTCCCCAGTCCAAGCTGCCAGTTCCTCAAGCGAGACTGATTTAACCACAAGCTTCGTAGGCTTGCAGCTGCCAAGCTCTGCTGAGGCAGAGTATACAAAAATGGCAACTGGTTCTCAACCCTCTGCTAACTAATACTTTTCTAGTTTTAGCCAGGCAACTAATAGGGAATCAGTAATCCTCACAGTTGCTCCCTTCCTACTTTCTGTGGCAGCTGGACCTATTAGATAGCCACCCCCACTCTAAAACCCAAAACCCAAACGTGAGGATGGCTAGAGCTGTTTAGTCACTCCCTATCCCCTTCCCTTGCTCCCTCCCCTCAATGACCCCAGGTAAATTTTAAGTAGATAGTTTTTTCCTTTACTATTTGGAAAACTTTACTAAGTATTCTTAATCATATCTACTTCTCATTTTCTTTGATTTTTCAATTTTACAGAATCTCCATCTCTTGGTTTCCTTCTACATAGTCCCTGGCTTCTGCAAATATCATTTGCAGAAATTCCATTTAAATTCCATTTAAATTTAAATTTAAATTCCATTGAAATTCCATTTAAAGCTCTCTCTAGCCCCTGGTCTAAAAAGAAGAAGTGGCCCTTACGAAGGCAGAGCATCTTTGATCTTCATGTGGGAAATGTCGTTGTACAGGGCAATGGAGACCACCTCCTCCATGGGACAGATGAGACCATATTCTTCACACCCGTTTTCAATCACCAAGGGATCGGACTTATGAGGGTCAAACATGATGTTGTTAGGAGTGACAATCATGACACCCCCGACCACACCCTGCAGAAGGAACAGAAGCCATTACTTGGGATAGGAAAGTATTCCTCAGCCATCACAGAACCTTTAATTACTTTGTCCTTCCCCTGACTTGTGAGCCACAGTCTCCTGTGTGACAATCACATCCGTGTTAAGGAAAGCTAGAAAACAATGCTGGCGGCTGGGGAGTCATGGGAGCAGCGACAGATAGCTCCCTGTTGCTCATACAGCTGCAACTGGATCTTCCCTCGTACCCTCATGTCTCATGTCTCACGGGTCCCCACTTCTCTATCAGAAAGATAACACTGTCCCAAGCCCATTGATGATCAAGAACAAGGTGCTTTACAATCCACTCAGCAAGACATCACCGTGTTTCTAGTGTGTGGCTTATGTAGTGCTGACGGAGAATCAGAATCACGGTGCCAAAGAACAGTCCAGTGTTTTTGTCTAACACAATTGCAGGTCTCATCTCCAGCAAAATTTAATATAAACAGCAACAGGGAACATGTGCAGTTCCAATCTGCACAGCTGTGTTATGGAAATTAGTCAGTAGATAGTCAAATCTGGAGCTTTCTCAGACTGAATTCCCTGTTGATCAGCAAGATAGTATCTATGAGGGACCATAGAAGACTCCCAGCAGCTAAGCTAATTGATACCTTTGATGAGTCTTGTAATTATCTTTCTGACTTGTTTGCAGTTCAGGATTTTTTTTTTTTTTCAGAAGTTTCTCTGCTGTTTGTAATCTGATATGAATTTTCAATTCTAAGCACAGAATATCAATACAGACCTTTCTTCAGGAGTTCACAAAAAAGTTGGATTTCTTTTGTAAACATCAATAATCAGAAAAGTAAAAACATGATACAGCTGAAGTAATTTTGAATACTAACATCACCAGCATCAAGAGTAAGTTGAAAACTTCCATTCCCTAGATTAGAGGTAAAATCATTACAAGAATCATCACCTTTAAGTAGCACACACCACTAGTTAAATTTTAGTATCATTCTCATCTTATAGATGAGAAAAGTATACAATAAGGATGCTCAAGCACCTTCCCTTGCATCTCATATCCAGCAAGTGGTAAGAGTTTGAATTTAAACCCTGCAAGTATTTGCTGTTAAACTCAGACTGTCTCCCTAGAAATTTATAGATTAGGAGATTAGAAAGAAAGAAAGAAACAAACAAACGGCAAATCCAAAATCACATATTCATTTCAGTAGGTAAAAGGCCAAGCAACTAGCAAGAAAAATCAATGAATGTTTGTCAAATCGTGTACTGAAGTTGTGGGTAAAATATTCTAATGGAACCTCTAGTTCAGTCATGAACCATCTTGTTTAGTTTCTGCAGATTCCCTGACCAGCAATCATAGTGGCAGATACCTTTCCATCAGTGAAGTAGCGACAGTTCATTTTGAGGAATTTTACGACACCTGGCTCGTCTTCTTCGGAAGTGGATGATAAGACCCTCTCGATGGGTTTTAAGGCCTTTCTTGCTAAGTCTGCATCCTATGAAAGCAAAAATGTCCAAAATTAAGGGAAAAAAAAATCACCTTGCAAAACACATTCTCTCAACTGGCAGCAACTTTCCCAACCTCACTGCTTTATAGAAGTTTTCAGATGTAATCTTTTTAAAAGACAGTGTACTGATTTCCACAACTAATCGTAGGAATGAACTCCAGAGTGTAAGATGCTAGCATACATACAGGCAGCTTATCATACTCTGCATCTGATGATGATGGGGAGACGCTAGCACCAGGGATGGACGACGAGAGCCGTAAGGTACTAGAAGGGATGTTGGCATCTGGCACAAACAGGACCTGGGAATAAGAAAGCAGGGCTAGGTGAGGGCCTAAGTCAAGCAATTCCTGAGCTCACACTTAGGGAACTCACCCCTCTGTACATCACACTCAGTGACCCAGTAAGACCCAGTAAGCTTTCATTCTACTAATAGGCAACATGGAGTCTTCTAAACTACCCAGGAACCATACATAGTAATATAAATGTCACTGTGCAATGGCTATGGAATACTGACACTGCAGGAGAAGTGGTGAGCATCGGTTCAATCCAGGTAAAGCCTGCACTGTAGGAACTGGGAAGGAGGGAAGGAAGAACATTCTAAGGGGTAAGACTAGCACAGCTTGAGTATACCTGAAATACTTGGGGCCAGTACTTCACTGTGGGTATACAGATATAGATATAGACAGATTATATAGATATAAATGATATAGATATATAGATATGGTGATGGTTTGAATAGGTATGTCCCCTATAAACTCATGTGTTTGAATGCTTGGCCCATGGGAGTGGCACTACTGGGAGGCATAGCCTTGTTGGAGTAGGTGTGCCTTTGTTAAAGGAAGTGTGTCACTGTTGGGGAGGGCTTTGGGGTCTCCTATGCTCGAGCTCAGCCCAGTGTGGAACACAGTCTCCTTCTGCTGCCTGCAGATCAATATGTAGAACTCTCAGCTCCTTCTCCAGCATCATGTCTGCCTGGATCTTGCCATGCTTTCTCCCATGATGATAAAGGATTAAACATCTGAAATTGTAAGCCAGCCCCAACCAAATGTTTCCCTTTATAAAATTATCTTGGTTATGATGTTATGAAACCCTAAGACAATATATATAACTATATGTAACACTCATGCATATAAATATATTCTTTTCTATTATTTGTTATATCTATTTATTAATATGTTAAATATATTTAAATGTTTAATTAAATGTGTATACACACACACACACACACACACACACACACACACACAGACTTAACCTGCTTTAATAATCTGAAAGCTCCATATCTGAAAGGCCCCAAACGGGCTTAGTTTGGAGCATTTTGGAGTTCAGAGTTCTGCACTGTAATTGCTAAACCTATATGAGGAGAGAAAAAGCAGCACGACAGCTACCACATATAACACTCCTGCCAGGTAGCACGGGGACAGTCCAGGCTAGTGACTATACAGAGCAGGGTTCAAGACAGTGCCAATATAGTCATCCCTACGTTTTCTCTCCTCTTTGTATTTTATCGATTGAAAATAAAACTAGCCCAACAAGTGTATAATAATCTCCACTGCAGAACAGTCTGCCTCCTCAACTTGTATTATGATATCATAATTCAATATTCTTTCAATGAAACAGCTACATTTGGGCAGGCAATCAAATATAATCTAAAATAAAAACGTTTGCTGTTATTGACAGAATTTGAAGCCAGTCATTTGACAGTTGATCTCAGATCAGTGGTGTTAACATTTCTATTTTAGCATTGGCTATTTAAGCCTCACTTCACAGAGATGGCAAGATGGCTCAGTGTTCGTGGTCCAAGCCTGATGACCTGAGAGACCCAAGAAAAAGCTAGACACAGCATCACATCTACAGTCCCAGCACTCCTAATAGGAAGATGGGAGGCAGAGGCAGGAGAAGCACAGGGAAGCTTGCAGGCCAACTAGCCTTGAGCACACAGCTGAGTACCAGAGACAAGACTGATGCTACTTCATCCATCCATATAGATAGATAGAAAGATAGATAGATAGATAGATAGGGAACTGCCTCCCAAAAGTTTTCTGTCACACGGACTTAGGTGTGCACCTAAACTTATATGCTCACACACACAGGGGTTGGGGGACAAAAACCAACTCATTGGAATCCAGAAAAAAAATGAGCTAAAACCAGAAAATACATTAAGATAGGGATGAGAAAAATCTAAGTCAATGGGTGCAAGATGATTGACAACTGGATACTGCTGAAAATATGTGCCACACAATTATTAAACACCTATTGAGAGGGTGACCAAAAATAGCTTTGAGTGTCCATAAAGCAACACAAAGAGGCACATCAGCAGCTAGTAGAAACTAGCTTCCCTAAGATGGAAACAAGCCCATTTCTTGGGGATGTAAGCAGTCTCCTATAGCGTCTCCTACAGGCCTTGAGCTGAGCTACAGAGCCTCCATGGTGTGCTAGCAATGAAGACAGGAGATTTAGGGGGTTGTTCCTTACCACACCTTCAGTATCAGTTAATGGCAACTGCCAAGGCTTTGAGTTCTATGAAATCCATTCACCAATGATTCTAGTTGTGTGGTCTCAGTACACAGTGCCTGCATTTATTTTATGTAGTTAAACTGGAGAAATGAAGGCCTCTGAACCCTGGGAAAGTATCGGGCAACACAGTAGGAGATAGCATGTGAGAAAGCTGGGAAGCTGGGTGGGCTTCTTTAATGTGGAACTGAGCCTTGACCATGGGCTGGGGAGAGGTTTTCTTTCCGTGTTTGTTCCAATATAAGACAAGTGGAGATTTGAGGTATTAATGTTCTTTATCATAAAACAAATTGGCTCTTTAACCTAGTGAAAAAATTTAAGTATATATAGCCAAGGTGTCTTATAAGTCAGCAAACAGTTTTAAGTGTATATTCACAGAAGGACACTTAAAAGAGTGCAGAAGTACACGCATTATACATTAAACCACATTTGGAACAAGAAACAAAACAGTCCAGTTCCGAGCCTCCGGAGAAGCACTGTAGGTCTCAGCTACTTTTCGTAAAACTATTCTGATCCTAATTTTTGTGTTTTGAAGTAAGAAGTCTAGGGTAAGATTTTAGTTCATGTGACAAGAAAGTCCTCATCTCTGCCATCATCAAAGCCAGCCTAGTTCTTCTCTACCTCAAGGTGATCAACAAACCACCTCAGAAGAATTACTCTCAAATTTTCTGGAAACAGAGCGAATCAAGCTGGTTCTGATTGATCAGAGCCACTCAGTGAGATAGAATTAGCTATCCAGCAATTCTGTGGACAAGGGTGTACTTGACATTAGAGATGCACTTTCAATGACTGAGCCATTCACATATTGGTTGAATGTACTTTTGGAGTTAAAAACAAAACAAAAAAGAAACAAACAAACAAAAAACAAAAACAAAAAACCGGAAGCAGCTAAATATGACATTCTGTACAGAGTACCAAAAGCTTACTGTATCAAAGCAAAGGGGAAGCCTTGAACATCTATCAGATTATTTATGCTGACTAAAGTTATTAAAATCCTGAAGCACAATGTAGGTTGGTTTTCTCATGATGATCTTTCTCAATAACTTTCTTTTACTATGGCAGGTGGACAATTATGGTACAAATTAAGATTTAAAAAAAGAGAACTTATTTCTAAATTAAAATAAAATGATGGCCATGCTTTCCTAATAGATTAAACTGAACTCGTAAATCAGAGTTAAACATTGTAAGGATCTGTATTATATTTGACAGGAAAAAAAAGTGTTTATTTAATTAAAACTCCTCCTGATGCCCCTGTAAACACTTCCTAAGTTAAAGATGGTGATGATAAATATACCAATCAAAACTCCAGGATACACCTTTTGAGTTATTTATCTTCAGAACTGTTGGCTCTAAGGGAGAGGAATGATCCATCACTGAAGACAATTCTGTGGCACCAATACCAAGTTATTTACTATGGTAACAAAAAAAAAATGAAGGCAAAATTTCTCAAGTAATGTTCAACATAAAAAAATAATTACCTGGCCCGGAACAATAGTGTGTGTGAAGAGTTTATTCAATTCCACTAATTTATTGGGAGTGACGTTAAACTTCAGTGCAACAGAGTTGAGGGTGTCCTGGCTTCTGGCCTACAGGAGTGAGATGAACAAATATCAGAGTATGTGAGCCAAACCCAAACCAAACAACAATAAACAGATACAAAGCACCAACTTGGTCATGACAGTAGTGAACCAAGCAAAATATCTCTGTCCATACTTATCATGGAAAGAACAGCTACTAAAATTTCCTTTTTCTGTCCTTTCTTGTGGTGGTTGTTTTATCGTGCTGTTGTATTTCAGTTTTGTATTGAGGCAAAGTTGCACTTCAGCCTGAAAATCACTAGGGAGCCTAACTTTGCCTCAAGTTTGCAACAGCCCTTGTGCCTAAGCTGCCCAAGTACTGAGATTTTAGGTGTGACTACCATGCCTGGCTCACTTATAATACTTAATAAAACTATACACAAAAGCATCATAACTGCTGTTCATTTCTGGACTCCCTCATCATCTGCTGTTACGGTGCACTAACAGAGTTCTAACTTTCCTTCAGCAAAACGTAGGCATATTACTTTCTATTAGAAAACACATCCAGCCCTAAGGATTTTCAGGCTTTAGCATCAACATAAAACAGAAGACTGAGAATCCACACCTTAGAACCTGGCCGTACGGCTTTACATGGTCTAAAACAAGGATTTATCAGAAAAACACAGTCATCGAAGAGCAACATTTAATTTCTTCTAAGAAGTCAAAGCAGACCATCAGTACTGCTATTTCACAGTGAATTTAAGTAGAACTACAATGGTGTGCTCATATCATATGCTGTCTACGATAAACAGAGCTGCTGGGCTCCAGGAGCTCGGAGTACAGTGACCAAGGCAAGTCTGTGGCACATAGAGTGAGGTCACAGTAAACAACTGTGCAGCATTATCATCTATAGATTCAGGGATATGGAACATACCCTGGCACGGGCCAAGAATACAACACGAAAGGGGTCTAGTTTCTCCCTTGAATAAGAGAACTAAGTATATCAGTGAGCAGTGTTCCATGTTGCAGTAGATTTGTGCACACTGTGAACCGGCAGATTGTGTTATTCACTGGAAAAGCCTTTTTCTAGTTGTGATATGGCTCAGTCCTAACACACACCTTCAATCAGAGATTTCTCTTTATTGTCAACAGGATAAAATAAAGTCAACCATAGGTCAAGAGGTAGAGCAAGCAACCAGTTCACAGAAAATGAACATCGGAAAAAAACATACAGACTAAGAAATAGTCAAGAGGATGGATGGTGAGACATGCAGAAAGTAGTAAGGAGGGATACTCAGTTTGAGGGTTTTTGAGACAGCATGGAGAAGGGGAGCTTCTTTTGGGGACATCAGCTGAGGAGGAAGGTCAGCTGTGTGCTTTCACTGCCTGTGTGAGTTAGCGGGCTTTCACCCCAGCATCGGGCTCCCAAATCTTTATTGGTAAAATCAAATGTTTCAGATTTTGTTTAAAAAAGAAAAATAGCAGTTAAAATGACTTATTGATAAGTGAGAGAAAAAAAACCTGATCTAGACCTTCTGGATTGTGAAAAGAGGTGGGAGTGGCCATGGTTAACAGGGATGACATGTCTAAGAGAGCCTGGCTCATATAAATACTTTGACCATGAAGCTATTGCCTTTTGGAAAAGGATCAAGCATAAGAAAAGATCAAGCATAAGATACGTTAAGCAGCAATAGATTGATGCCTTTAGATCTTAGAGAAGATGTCTGGGATAGACACCTTCAATTGGTAGCCATGGCCAGTCTGAAGACAATTCATCTGTTTGTCTGGTGAAACAAGGCTGAGAGCATCCTAAACTGAAAATGTTCCTTCTCAGTTGAGAAAGGTGTTCTCTTTAAGTCAGGTTCTAGCAGGGTGCATCTCTTCATGCCCTTCCAGATGATCCTAAGCAAGGTTGATAATCAGTGGAGTGACAGACATTGTAGCCAGAGAGAAAACATGGATTGGTCTTATGCACTATGTATTCAGATGCTGAGTTCTGCACCCCAAGATCAGGTTGCAGTCTGACCATGGGCATTGTATTGACCAATGTGCTGTAAAGAATGCTCCCTAAAAATCTCTGATTGGTAAATAAAAAGCTAGAGCCTGTGACTGGGCAGGGGGGAGAGGAAGGCAGAACTTTATATTGAGTGAGAGGATGTGAGAAGAGATCACAAGGAGAGAGAAGGAAAAAGGAAAGGAGAGGAAGGGGGTCACCATGAGGTAGGATGAACCATGAGAATGGACCATGAGCATGTGGCCATGAAAAACTGAGGATACACATGGAACAGAGCAAGACTCAGTTGGCAAGTTACAGGGCATTTATTTGATTATTAATAGATTAGTCGGGTGAGAATAGCTCAGAGCCTGCCCAACATAGTGCTAGCAGCTCGTTAATAAAATCTGATGTCTCTGTGCTATTTACACTGGAGTTAAATGGGACAGAATTGGTCCCGCATAAAATTACTACAACAGAGGGAAAAAGACATGACCTAAAACAAGTCTTGAGAAACCACATTATGTGATGGGTACTCAAGAAGAATATAGGGAAGGGGCAAAGTAAGTTAAGGAAGCAGTGGGCTTACATCACAGAGCATTAGTGACCACTCCAGCCACCCCGATCGATCGTACTTACAGTGTATTCCATGGTACCCTGCGGCTTCTGTACCACCATCTTCTTCTCTTTTTTATCATGAGTTTTGCTTTGATTGTCATCTAAAGAAGAAGAAATTGTATGTTGATGAATAATTTCATTTTCAGGAATTGAATACAGACTACAGACTACATTATGTGAAAATCCACATCAAATTAAATATAAGAAATGATATCAGGAGGGAAATAGGCAATGGGTAGAAATGGAACACACTCAAAAAGTATACTACCGCTGTGTTCACCAGAATAAATGATTAATGCTCGTTGTAACCAAATAATACAAGCAAAAACAAGATAAAGTTTCCGGTTATTGAAATATTAGTTTAATGGGAATATCTAATGGAATGAGGCTGCAGCCAAACCAGAATAATCATTATATAAACTACGCATAATGCAAATAACGTTAGCCTTTTAGAAAGCGCTTTGATTTATGTAACAACAACTTTAAGAAATTCATTCTCTGAGTGAGTTATTTTTCTTTTAAGAATTTAAGAGAACAATCTCAAAAAGGAAATAGTAAACACATATTTCTTAAAATATTATTTATAATACAAACATAGAAGAAGCATAACAGTTAGGGTGGACTATAGATTTTGTTATGTTTTTTAGTTTTGGTTTGTTTTACTTAGAGACACATTCTAGAGTACCATAGGTTAGTACTGAACTTTTTATGTAGCCAAGTATGACTTTCAACTCCTGATCTTGCCGCCTCCATCTCCGATACCCTGGAGTTACAAGTATGCACCACCACATTTATTTTATGCCATGTTGAGAAGTGAACCAGGTTTTATGCATGGTAGGCAGGCATACTAATAACTAAGATACTTCCCAGATTAACTTTTCTGTTATTACAGGTCAAAATGGTCTGCTACTACCAGCTTCATATGATCTCACTTAATTGTTATAGTTAAATACATTGTAATATATTAATATAAATATAAAAACATGGAAACATATTCCAATTGATTAAAAAAATAGGAGTAACAAGAGAATGTAAAATTGAAACCACAAAGAGATACTCCAGCTTTTATCTGGACAGAAAAAAATGCATATCCAAATTAGAAACCACCAGACAAGCCAGGGGAACTAGATATCTGATCTCAGAAGAAACATGAACGGCTACCAGAGATGTAACTGGATTCAGCCACTGCAGCTCCAAGCACCTACAGCAATTAAACTCACAGATGCACAGGGTCTCCCATGAGGACAGCACTTTACCTATACACAATAGTCTGCTTCAGGATGCCCATCACTGTGTCCTCTGAGCATGGATGGAAGGTAAGTAAATGGTGTAGCTGTGCTCTGGGATTCCAAGGTAGTCATTAGAAATAACAAGCCAGAGGTACACAGCCACAAATTCACACCAAGAGGAACAGGATAGCTAGACCATTCGTACCAGTCTAAAACAGTCACACAAATTTCTCAAGAACACATAAAAAAAAATTAAACCTACCACAATGAATGAAATAGAATGACGTGGCAAGGGGAGAAAAATGGCAGAGGAGAAACAGGATATAAACAAACAAACAAGTAAACAAGAATGAGCCTGTCTCTGAACATTCATAATCTCCTATAAATAAAATGGGAATAATTCAGCCACCTACATCTAATGTTTTACAGCACCCCACACCCAGAAATTACTGAAATTTGGATCACCTATGCAAAGATACAGGGATGCTGGGTGAGAACAGGGAGGTATCAGAACATGGAAAAAGTTACATCATTAGGAGTTTCCTAGCTTTTCTTTCTTTCTTTTTCTCTTTCTTTCTTTCTTTTTTCTTTTCTTTTTTTTTTTTTTTTGGTTTTTCGAGACAGGGTTTCTCTTTGTAGCCCTGGCTGTCCTGGAACTCACTCTGTAAACCAGGCTGGCCTTGAACTCAAAAATCTGCCTGCCTCTGCCTCCCAAGTGCTGGGATTAAAGGCGTGCGCCACCACTGCCTGGCGCTAGCTTTTCACTATTTCCTGTAAACACTAAAATTAAATTAAAAGTCAAGAGGAGCAAATGAAGAAAGTGGCAGGAACACCCATTCCGACCACCTTCAGGTGGCCACATCAGGGTAACTTCAGATAATCGAACTTCTGAGCTCAGACAAGAAATTCTACACAGCCCATGGTCAAACAATTTAACCACAGGATTTTTGATTCTCATAACACATGTGAAAACGGGGTCACCTAGATCCGAGAAGGTAAGCAATGAAACGCTGACAACACTCTTCCTTTTTCTTAATTCTATCTAGAAGGGTCAGAGAAACTGAAATTCGTGGCCTTTGTTCATTTACACGGAAGATGGACCCCAGGCTACCATTCCCAGAAACACTCCTCCAAACGTTTTTTTGGGCACCAGGTTACATGTTCATTCTCTCCTTTAAAAAAAAAAAAAAGGGTGTATGGGGGGGAATGAGGGGGGGGAATGCTACAGGCCCATGTGGTCAGAGGACAATTTCCAGAAAGTAGATTCTCTTCTTTGATCACAGCAAAGGCTACTTATTATTTTATTTGTTCTTTTGAGAGAGGAGCTCATTTAGCTCAGGTTTGCCTCTAACTATGTACCCAAGGATGACTCTTGACTCCTGATTATCTTGCCTTTGCCTCCAGAGTGCTGGCATCATGACCATAGTGGGTTTTATGCAGTAGGGATCAAACACAGGCCTCCTGCCTGTTCTCTCTCAACTGAGCCACACCTACAGAGCCGCTAGGCCCCTTTAATGTCTCTTGTTTACTTTCTTTATGGCACTCTGTCTTTCTCACTGGCTTCCTAAATCACTCTTACCAAGTTCCTTTGCTAGATCCAAGAAAGGAGAAGCAACTATTGCAGGCCCACTAACTTGTAGGCAGTTAACAGACTGCAAAACTACAGAAGAAGACATGTACTAGATAAAACTTTCAGTATAAGTTTAATAGGTACACTTGAATGTATGAAGAAACAATAAAGTTTCCCTCCCACTGGCATACATTAAAGAAAAAATGTATAACAGGAAAAACAACAAAAACAAAGGCAGGTATGAGAACGTGGCCAAGGATGGAAGTGTGCAAGAGGAGCCCAAGAAAACAAGAATCTTTTTTTTTTTTTTTGGTTTTTCGAGACAGGGTTTCTCTGTGTAGCCCTGACTGTCCTAAAACTCACTCTGTAGACCAGGCTGGCCTCGAACTCAGAAATCCACCTGCCTCTGCCTCCCGAGTGCTCGGATTAAAGGTGTGCGCCACCACTGCCCAGTGAAAATAAGAATCTTATGACCTTGGTTTCTTAAAAAAAAAAAAAAAAAAACAGAATTGTTCTTGAAATGTTCTTTGGTGCCCCTACTAGGTATAGTGGATAGGAATGAGTTTACTTCAGAGTATTCATTACAATTATTTGTTATCATTAATTATACATTATTTATAATTCATTGTAATTATTCATTACATATTATTTGTTTACATGCCTCTATGGAAAAACATATTTTTGCCATGTGTGGCCTGTCCTTGTGACTGTCCTTTCCTTGTGTGTTCTTCTTAACCCTGAGTATAAACTGATGCTCTGAATAAAGTTGGCGATTGTATGGGAGTTTAGTCTGCCTCATTTTTAGGCTCCATTGTCTCAGCTCCATTCAAGAGGAGTGAACAACAGGTGAGACGATTCGGTCAGTAAAGTGCTCTTATGCAAACATGAGGACAAGACTCATATCTCTAATACAGAAAGCCGAAGTGTGGCATCTGTCATCTCAGCACTGGAGGGGCAGCAGAAACAGGCAGGCCTCTGGAGCTTGCTGGATAGTTAGTCTAGTTGAATGAGTGATCTCCAAGTTTAATGAGATCCTGTCTCAAGTAAGTAAGAAAAGTAGAGCCCTTGTGGCATGTATGCTGACCAGGTGGAAGCAGAATTGCGAGTCCCCAATCTGTGTGGATTACACATTTTCAAAAAATAAGGAAATACTTCACATACAACTTTGGCTTACACACACACACACACACACACACACACACGAGTGCACACCCTTTCTTTCCAGAGTCTACACATGTGAAATCCTTGAGGTAGAGCTCAAAGGGAGCGGTCTTTGATGTCTTGAAGCTGTCACAATGGCATCTGATACATAAGGAAGAGGGAACTTCCTGATACAGATCAACTTCATGTCTGATTGTGGGTAAAACTTTTCACCGAAATAACATTACACTAGGAAAAATCACACCTACCTGTCAAAGCTACAAACCAAACAAAATGCTCCATGGTTGGCCAAACAAAGCAGAAAGTAACTGGCCCATTTTAAGAATCGTAATCATCTTTGTCCATAGTGGTACAATGTGACGTTCCACTTTACTTCCTAAATTGTTTTCACAGTTAGACAGAAAGATGGCCAACTCTGTATCCCAGTGAATTAAATCAAGACAGGCTCTGAAATACAGACAATAGGGTTCTGATCCTGATGGGAGCTAGGAAGGAGCAGGAACAGCCACCGGAGAGGACAGATTCAGCTCCAGCTTTGAAGGTGAGAACCTATGATTATCCTCAAAGATGCACCGTCTCCCAGTGACCTTCATGTTTACCTCCACGCCCAACCTTAGGCTTCCTCATAGCCCTTTATACCTACCAAATCCTAACTCTCCCCTTATTTCAAGGATTTATAGCAAATAAGAAAATGCACCTACGGACGAAGAAGCTAACCCTGTATTCCTAAAAAAAAAAAAAAAAAAAACAACTATTTTGAATATTTTACTAGCTCTATCTATAAGAGAAAATGAAAATGGGCTATATGAGTCCCTGTTTTGTTTGAGATGGAGATGTAGTTCAGTTGGTAGAATGCTTGCCTACCTTGCAAGAGACCTGGGCATAATCACTGACAATATATAAGTTAGGTGTGGTGCTGTATATCTGTAATTTCAGACTATGGGATGTTGAAGCAGGAGGATCAAACAGTCAAGGCCACCACTGGCTACACAGAGAGTCTGAGGGCTACCCTTGGATAAGTACAGCCTTAAATGTTCTCAAGTTTTTAAATAAATAAAAATAAGATTATCAGGATGATGATATAGTCCAGATGATGAAATGGTACCCACAGCACTCACTACACTGAGGAAAAATCCTCATCCAATGAGAGGGAATCAGAGAGGCAAAGGAAGCATTATCTGTATCTCCAGATCTTTCAAAGAAAGGGAGCCCCTGCTCTATGACCAGCATGTCTGAATACTGGAAACTGATGCATTCAACTCTAACAGTTTGATACCCTTAACCTAGAAATCAAATCATGTGCCAGCTCATTCACATCACCAAACATCTGAGTACAATTTCACTTTGAGATCAAAATAAGCAGGTTCCAATGGCAGCATAATAGAAAGCAAGTAACTTGAAAGTGTTCTGCACCAAGTCCGTCAGCTAGACCTTAAAAAACTGTCGACATCAAGCCCATTAGAGCTATACCATAAAGAACTGTCTGTACCAAGTTTGCTAGCTATCCTATAAGGAACTGCCTGATGATGTCATTGAGGAAGCAGTAAGATGTGTGTGATGCAGGATGAATCTCAGAGCCAGAGATAGAGTAAGTGTAGCTGCCATTGTCATTAGTCATGTGCAAATGACATACGTAATCAGTCATTTAAACAGTTGAGTGTTAAAAATTCCAAGGCATTATCAATGAGGTTTCATTCCAGAGATGTAGTAGTCATATGACAGATTATTAAAACTCACTTCAAAGGAAAAAAAAAGCCTTGTTGATCACTTGGATACATGCCCCCTCTTACCACGGAAGCCACTGCATTAAAACACACACACACACACAGTAATAGCAACAACATTACAACTGTTTGAAAACTAAAGATAGAAGGAACTGCCTTGACCTCCCCCTAGGTTGTACAAGTGGCACAAGCCACTGAGGAGATGCTCCAACGTGCTGAGCAGAGAGCTCTAGGATTCCAGCTATCCTGAGCTGTCAGGCATACCGGGTAGGCTTTAGATAATGTAGGTACCTTTGAGTTATCCTTGGTCATTTAAGTAATCTCTCATGTATGTTCCTGTAAGTAACTCCAATAAAGACATTAGTTCACAAAGTTGGACGTTGGTGGCATTGTTTGTTACTTTGGGCTATCACTAGCTCCTTATCTAGGATGAGTAAATAGGGAACTAGTTTGTTCATGTCTCCCCAAGAACAGTGTCACACTTACAGGTCTACAGTGGCTGACTAAGTACTTAAAGTCATCCTGAACCTCAGTTTACAGGTGCGGCTTAGCCCTAAGCTTTTTGAAAAGAGTCCACTGGAGGATCAAGAGATCCCACGGGCATGGTGCATGTTCCATTGCATGTTTTCCATCTCTCAATGTGCTTTGAGAACAAGTCCCTAAGAGAAAGTCTAGCAAAGCCTGGAAGGTTTCTGGATATGGACTCTCCCAGGACACTAAGTAATAATACAGTGCCATATGAAGCCAAATCCAGTTATTCATAAAGAAAAAAACCCTAACTTTGGAATGGACATAAACTCAGAAACAGTAGGGGCCATGGAGACAGTTTGGAAACCCCATAGATAAAAAGCAGGCTTCACTTTCATAGCAGTAAAATGCAGAAACACTGGAATGTGCCCCAGGCACCTGTGTGTTTGTCCAAGCTGTCGTGGGAAATTAAATTCTCTTAAAGTAGGCCTCTGTAGACAGAGACAAGGCTTCATATCATAAACCAAAAGCAATTATGAAAAACAAATCAGTGGACTGGCAATGCAATTCAGTGGTAATGAGCTTGCCTAGTATAAGGCTGGGTTTGATCTCCGATACCACAGTAAAATAAAAAAGAAAAAGAAAAGAGAAAACACTAGCCAATATCCATTAAGAAGCTCTACATCAGGGTTTATATGCAGTTATCACGGAATCCCCAGGCTCACTGAAGGATAAGGGATTTAAGTATGAAAAGAAAACATGCCTATTAATTTTATTTCTAATGAACCAACATTATCACAAGATGCCAAAAATTTATAAGATTGCTTAGAAAAGGGTCCAGACATAATAATCTTTGTTTTTGTTTTTCGAGACAAGATTTCTCTGTGTAGCCCTAGCTGTCCTAGAACTTGCTCTGTAGACCAGGCTGGCCTCAAACTCAACAGTTGTAATAGAAATTGAATTGGGAAAGTCCCAGACATGGTTCTGTTTACCAAGAAGATACCTAGTAATAAGTGTAGCACAATATTAGTAAGAAATAGAAACAATTCAGAACCATACAGCCTGCTGTTTTGTAAGGTCATAGCAATTAAGACACTGCAGCATGTAATAAAAAGATGGGCTTTCAGTGTAGAGTAAAATCACCATTATAAACCAGTGAGAAAAGCTGGATTTCTTTATAAATACCTGTTGGGCAGGTTTAGTTTAGGCACTAAATAGACAACATATGAGCCCAGTTCTATCTTTTAATCCCCATGCAAATTTGAGTGAGTATGCAAAACAGGGATGCCAAGAGGGCTTAGACAGGGCAATTCGGGAAAAGCAATCTACAATGGGAGAAACAAGAGCTCAAAGATAACTAAATGAGACTAGGTAATCAAAAAGATGGCTGAAATTCAAGATTTTATAAGATAATATAAAATAGATTCAAGATTTTCTCATAAAACCAGATGTGGTGACCCATGCCTGCAGTTTCAACTACTCAGAAGACTGAGACAGGAGGATGAATTGAGTTCAAGAGTTTGGGGTTAATCCCAGCACTTAGGAGGCAGAGACAGGCGGATTTCTGAGTTTGAGGCCAGCCTGGTCTACAGAGTGAGTTCCAGGACATCCAGGGCTATACAGAGAAACCCTGTCTTGAAAAACAAAAAACAAAACAACAACAAAAACAAAAAAGAGTTTGGGGTTAGCCTGAGAAACACAAGACTCACTTTTAAAGAAAAAAATAATAATAATTAATAAAGTTCAATTTCCAGTACCCACATGATAGCTCACATCTGCCTGTAACTCCAATTACTTCAATTCCAGGATTTCTGACACCCTCACACAGACACACTTACAGATAAAACGCCAATGAACATAAACAAAACAAAACAAACAACAAACAAGCTGGGCTGCCTCCTTGGGCCTCAGTGGGAGATGCCATTAAGCACTTAGTCCTGCTGAGACTTGAAGTGCTAGAGCAGGGCAGTACCCATGGGAAATTTCCTCTTCTCTAAGGAGAAGGGGAGGGGGCAGTGGGGGAGGGGACTGAGAAGGCAGGACTGAGAGAAGAGGGGGGACTATATTGGGATGTAAAGTGAATAAATAAATAAATTAATGAAAACATTAACGTCATAAATGACTTTGAATAAAATATAAGACTTGGATTTCTGCACAAAGAAATAACATATTCTCCCCTGGTGATACTCACAACTCATGTTATAGGTCCGTCTTTAAAAAAAAGCACACTTAATATGTTAATGTTGCTTACTGGAGTTACAGAGAGATGCGTAACTAGAAAACTGAAAAAAAAAAAAACTAAATTATGAACTGTTACAACTTTAAAAAGAAATTAAAAATATTTGTCATGGGGGCTGGAGAGATGGCTCTGCGGTTAAGAGCACTGACTGCTCTTCCAGAGGTCGTGAGTTCAATTCCCAGCAATCACATGGTGGCTTACAACCATCTGTAATGGGGATCCGATGCCCTCTTCTGGTGTGTCTGAAGACAGAGACAGTGTACTCACATACATGAAATAAATCTTTTAAAAAATATATTCGTCAACAAGTACTACACTATATTTTACCCTCTGACACAGCAGATATCATGGAGTACATACTACTTCCTCTCTCTCAAGTACAGCACACCCAGTATATTGTTATGACTGGTTAGTAGTCTACTATTTAATGGTGTTAATGTTTAACTAAAGTGAGTCATACTGAGTAGAAATCTAGAAGTATCTTGAGGGCAGAGACTGTCTATCTAGAGGACTGTTCTACCACATGCATGACAGTCATCCTGGATGAGTAATGAAAGCTATATCCACCGTGACCATCCACAAACTTTGTGAATATGTAAAGAGAGGATTCCAGTGGTTTTCGTCAGCATCTGATTTATATTAGCCATAGACCCAGTGGGTGTTTTGAGCATGCCTACACATATGACCAGGTAGAGAAGTAATTCTAGTGTCCCAGCATAGTGAACTCACTTAAGTAGGTACGGGTCAACTCCACCATCATAAAAATTACAGCCCAGGGGAAGAAAGCTCATCTGCAGTCTCTTCTTTCGGTTCTGGTTTGAGTTGGCTTGGTTTTTGCTCCAGAGTTGACTTGCAGAACTGAGAACACTGCCCGAGGCACCGCTCTGACTTTGTCTGTCAGAGGGCAATGCATTAGTGTCTGTCATATGCTAGCTCAAAAAGGGCGTTGGTATACTCCTTAGCATCTCATCTTTTAACTCTGTAAAACAGGCTGCTGCTTTCTGTTGTACATCATGAGGAATCATGAAGTCAATCAGGAAAGCAAGCATCTAGCCCACAGCAGACATTCATGGGTCCAAGAGATTGAAGGCAGGTCATCAGGCTTGGCAGCAGGCCTCTTTACCCACTAAACTATCTTTCTGGCCCAAGGGAATGCACATTTTAGCATATGAATTTGGATAGATACAAAAAGACCATAGAACTCATTTGAACAAAATAACA
Source organism: Rhynchomys soricoides (assembly GCA_019843965.1). Taxonomy (NCBI): domain Eukaryota; kingdom Metazoa; phylum Chordata; class Mammalia; order Rodentia; family Muridae; genus Rhynchomys; species Rhynchomys soricoides. The sequence continues at coordinate 1,483,929 of JADRCH010000176.1, forward strand.
GAAATACAGTTACCCACCTGGCTCCCACTTAGAGACAGAATGTTTACCTTCTAGCAAGCCAACTTTCAGCTCTTCTTTGTATGAATTTTATATAGTTATATATGAATTGTCATTTTAATAAAAATGTGAAACCACACTTTCAAATTATTTCCCACGACATGGTTTTGAGAACTTTCCACTTAATTAATTACGTCTGTATCATTTGAAAATGGTACCTAGTAATACATTTTATATCTGTTATGTTAATTATACCTTCACACCATTTCAAATAGTATGATAGTTACCACAGCGAAATCGTTTAATGCTTCTGACTGTTTCCTTATGGTGAACTTTAGCAGAAAGAACTGTTGAGCAAAGGGTATTCAAAACAAAAGGTTCTCGGTAAATAATAGCTATATTGTCCTCCACAAAGATTTAACCAGATTACTCTCTACCATCAATCTGTTTATTGTGGTTCCAGTCTTCATGTCCCTTAAAATTCCTATGCTGAAATTTTCACTCCCAAGATCATGTTATTAGGAGACAGAAACCAGGCACTCAGACTAAGCATTATGAATGAGTCCAAAAAAAGAGACGCCTGCTCCAGCTTCCCTCATATACCTAGTGGAAGAAACAGTGCCCCACAGACTCAGGATTCTTGATTATGAAGGACTTCTCTTCCTAGAGACCATGACAGTCCCGTGATATATGAGCCACCACCCAGTCTCTGAGACGTCAGTGCCTTTTCCCCTAAGTCTTTTCTGCCTCACTTGATGATGATATGACTTTTCAACCTGAAACTGCCAGTGATCATACGCTCTTGTCCAACACGTCGGTATTTCTCATGCTGTGAGATTTTACACTGTACAGAGCACTGCACAGTAGGGAATGAATTGTGTCATGCGGATGGGCTATGCTCAGGACAAGTCTAACCTCTGAACTCAAGATCAGATGTAGGAGAACCTGATTTTTAATACACAGCTTCTTGGTCAGTAGCAGCAGTTTTTTGTTACAACAATGACAAGAACAGGTTACAGGAGGTTGTATTTGGTGACACATGGGGGTATCTAGGGAACAAGAAAGCCACTTTTACTAAGCCATTTGCTTCACGGCTACTAACTTCCAGACAGACACTCAAATCCCCTAACCACTAGAATTTCTAACTCTGTTCCAAACTTTGGAACAATTTCGCTTTAAGACAAGTCTTACCAGTGCTAATATTTTAAATTTTTTAAGTAAAGTAAGTTTTACAAATAGGCTGGATAGAAATTTCCATAGCAGTAGTGACTCTGGAAGTAGAGCATGGGACAGAAACCAAGACTGCCACTACACTGAAGCCCATGCTGGAGGCTGGAGAAGCATCAAAGTCTTCAATATAACCACTCTAGAGGTTTCTATGAAGTTCCTAGAATCTAGAAACAGAATACCCTTCAGCTGCGAAGTACCATGAGGTGAAAGAACACCAAACACACTAGATAGGCATTCCTCCTAGTGGAGTGTGTGTGTCTCTCTCTCTCTCTCCTCTCCTCTCTGTTTACTTTCTGTTCTTGTTTCTCAATATTTTTTAGTCTGAGAATTATACAATTGGTTAACTACTGCATCAAAGTGAGGGGCTAGATCGGGATGTTGGGGGAAGCAGAATGAATTTTATTGGTTTTTTTTTGTTTGTTTGTTTTTGTTCTTTTTTGTTTGTTTGGTTTTTGGTTTTGGTTTTTTTTGTTTGTTTTTCGAGACAGGGTTTCTCTGTGTAGCCCTGGCTGTCCTGGAACTCACTCTGTAGACCAGGCTGCAGAATGAATTTTATATTCGTGCTCATAACCATGTATTTTCGGCTTAATTCTTGCTGTATTCACCACCAGTAAACATGACTTCTTTACTTAAGGCCAAAATTTTGATGTATTTCATATTAAGAACAAGGCTCCCTCTCAGTAGTTTGTTCAGGAGATCTATGGTACAAGCAACATGTTGTTGGACAGCTGGTATGTCCAAGAATGTCTTGTCATTGAACTTGAGAAATAACTTTCACCTCTCAAACGAAGACTTTTTCGGTTCTGGAACAGAGTACTAGGTCTCTCTCTATAGCTCTGACTATCCTAGAATTCACTATGCAGATCAAACTCATCTGAAATTCACAGAGATTGGCCTGCTTCTGCCTTCCAATTGCTTGGACTAGAAGTATGTGCCACTGTGCCTGGTCTTATAACAAAATTGTATAGTTTTACTTAGAACTATTTTTCAAGCCATTTATCCATGACCCATAAACCTTCCTACAGTTAACCTACATTTTCTCCTTCATCTTGCCCTACATATGGTGAACTCCTTTGATTTCTATGCTCAAATAAGTATTTGTACTCCTGAATGCAGACTTATGGTCTCACAGTGGCTGTGACTGCTTCTGTTCCCACGGTCTTTACCTTCTCATGCAGAATGTGGTTTTTTCTTTCCCTCAGACCCTTCCTCCATATCTCCGCACATCTGACATCTTCTTTCTTGTCACTTTCCTTTTTAGCTACATTCCTGGCTATTTTACAACAGTATTACTTAGGTAATTTTTTTTTTTTTTGGACTAGAAATTGAACTAAGTCTTGGACCTACAAGTGTGTTCTTTACCACTGAGACTCATCCCCAACCCCTTAGGCTCTTGACACATAAAAGTCTATTTTAATCCTATATTCTTCTAATCTTTTAATCCTATATCCTTCTAATCTTTAAAATCGAAAGGACAATAAGGCTTTCCACTCCTGAGATGAAGATCATATATTAATGGCCTGGCCAATTAATGTTTGGAAATAAACTTTATAAAAATAATATTATAGCCGGGCAGTGGTGATGTACACCTTTAATCCCAGCACTTGAGAGGCAGAGGCAGGTGGATTTCTGAGTTGGAGGCCAGCCTGGTCTACAGAGTTAGTTCCAGGACAACCAGAGCTATACAGAGAAACCCTATTTTGAAAAACTAATAATAATAATAACAATAATATTATAACCTCGACCTTCTAAGCCTGTGAATTGAAACAAGAAAAAAATCAAATAACAGATATGAAAGTCACCCATGTGGTTTTAAAAAGAAAAAAAACCCTTAGAAAAAGTGTTGTGTTATGTGGAAGTTTATTGAGGTTGCCACTGTGGGAAAGAACCCAGTTGCTGGTTACTTTCATATTTTCCTGAGAAACAAAGAATCTACAGCAAAGGATCAGTAGAAATTTTCAGTTCTTTTTAACTTTTTCTTGTTAATCTTCTTTTGAATGCAGGATGGGAAACTGTGATGAATGTAGTAGACACCACAGGCTTGTTAATGAGAAACTACATGAGGCCTAAGTTAAGATATACACATTCAGCCACACACCGGGAAGCTCAGCAGAATTACCACGAATCTGAGGCCAGCCTGGGACTACACAATGAGATGACATCTCAGTAAAAAATAAAGAAGAAAACAATAAAGGAAAAAAAGTGTACAGAGAGCAGGAAGGGGAAAGGGAGCGTGAGAAAGGGGAGGGGACTAGAAGGAGGGAAGGGAGGGGCCTGGGAAGGAGGAAGGGGAGGGGCCTGGGCAGAAGGTGAGCTACATTCACGACAAATGATCTCTTTAAGCAAATCTTTGGCTTTGACAATCACAAAATGCCAAGCTCTTTCATACGAGTCGTTTATCTTCATTACAATGGTTTCCCAAATAATATTCTTTTAAAGTAGGTGGGAGATGGTGGTGCATGCTTTTAATCGTAGCAATTAGGAGGCAGACGCAGGTGGATCTCTGTGACTTCAAGAGCAGCCTGGTCTACAGAGTGAGTTCTAAGACAGTCAAGGCTACACAAACTGACCCTACCTTGAAAGAAAAAATATTTTAACGTTTCTAAATTGCTCTCCAGGATCCTTGGCATTAACATTTATGTTAATTAACACATTATGTTATTTTAATAATATACCTTATTCCAAATTGCTTAGTGTCCTGACATAAAATCCATCTCTTCTTACCCTTGTACTTGCTTAGGTATGTTTCAAGTGAAGAATGGTCGTAAATTGAAATCTCCGGCTTAGCAGGGCAGTGGTGGCTCACGCTTTTAATCCTGGCACTGGGGGGTGGGGTGGGGGAGGGAGCACAGAGGCAGGTGGATTTCTGAGTTCGAGGCCAGCCTGGTCTACAGAGTAAGTTCCTGTCTCGAAAAAAAAAAAAAAAAAAAAAAAAATCAAATCTCTGGCTGTCTCCTATTCCCATTCTACCTGTGTGATTTAGAAGGGAAGACGTGCGTTATTCTAAGGTTAAAGACTAGTGAATGTTCTTTCAACGAAAAAATTTAATAAAAAATTTTATTGCCAACTTAATAGAGTTTGATGCTGCAATAAATGACCTCTTTTGGGAGATTTAGAAATGTTCCGATGAACTGTACAAAACTTGGCGTGGCGTGGCCGCACACACCTTTAACTTGGCAAAGACAGTGGCAAAAGGGCAGAGGCAGGAAGATCTCTCTGAGTTCAAGGTCAGCTTGTTCTACACAGTGAGTTCCAGGTCAGCCAGAGCCACACAGTGAGACTGTCTTTAAACAATTTTTCTAAAAACTTAGCAATAGTTAATTTAAAAAGCACAGCAAGACACAGAATTATAAACGATTTCTTTTCAAAAAATTATTTATTTTTATTTTATATATGAGTGTTTTGGCTGTACGCATGCCTGTGCACCACTTGCAAGCAGGACCTCAGGAGGCTAAACAAGGGTGTTGAATCCTATGGAACTAGAGTCATAGATAGTCATGAAGTTCCACAAAGGTACTGAGAACTGAACCTGGGCCCACTGTAAGCGTAGCAACTGTTCTTAACCTCTGAGGCATTCTCCCCTCCCCCCAACTTCTTAAGAGTTTATGCCATATAAATAGTGTAAGTGAAAAAAATCCTATATATTAGCAAATATAAATGCAAGCACAGAAAGGTTGAATTCTCTTGTTCTAGAAACAGATATTTACCGACTTGGTGCTGTCTAGGTACTAGATCTCAGATTATCTGATGCAAACAGTCTTAATGATATGATTACTTCCTTTCCTTTCCTACTCCCTTCTCAAAAACAGAACAAAGCATTTACAGAATCAGGACCATGTTGTTATAATGTGGCCATTCTCGTGACTCAGTCTCTCCATAACATTCTTCACTGGCATGTTACCACCGTATAAGGAGATAGTAATGACATACTTGCCCGAGGCTTCAAAATGAGTCACAGATAAATCTATTTGAAAAAAAAACAAAAATATTTTGTCAAAATATCCTTCTTTAGTTCAGGCAAATTACATTGTATATGCAGAATGGGCAACTGCTGGAAGTATCTGCTTTCAACAAGCTTTATATTTGCATATTAATATTCTTTTTGCAAGGTCTTTGCTTTTGCTTTGTCATGTAATTAAGTTGTTTTCTTCCTGTATGCTAATATTTGAAATAGTTCTGTAATGCATAAAATTCAACAAATAAAGAAAACCATCCTGCAGGGCGTCATGGTCAAGGAGGCAGAGAGAGGTGGATCTGTGAGTTTGAGGCCAGCTTGCTCTACATAGTGTATCCCAGGGTAGCCAGAGCTACAGAGTGAGACCCTGTCTTAAGATAAAGACAGACAGACAGACAGCTTTATACTTTCTGTGCCCAACTCTCACCTATATCTTTTCCATTACACACTTCTGAGTTCATGCTGTCACTTAGTGCTGCTACCTCATTTTTGCCTCAGTTCCTTGGGTCACTTCCTTTACATATAAATTTTGCCACACATCTGTAAAGAGCAGTAAATAGGCACCTCTAAATCCCGTGAGAGAAATGACTTAGGCTTTCAAAACCACATCTCTAAACACAAAATCTACCACCTTCCTTCCTCATTCCTGAGGTTTCAAATTTGTCACATACTGACTTCTTTCTCCTCAGACACTATACTAATTAGCATATACTGCTCTTCCTGTGAGCAGGATCTCTCCTCAACACTTCATTTCCCTAAGGGCTTCTCTCAGATCAGCACAGCCTGCCTTCATCAATTCAGATTCATCCTGGAAATAATGGCACTTCCCCCAACAACCTAAGAAGAGACTTAACAGGCTTTATCTTGTCCTTATTAGACAAGATCCTCCCACTGTCAAGTCTCCTCACTGTCCTTCCACCGAGGAGCAACACGGAAAGAGGAATGACTCTTGGATCAAGGACTGACGCTCCTCCTAGTGGTACAGAAAGAACACTACATCCTGGGATGGGACTGGAAGGCAACAGAATCTGTGAAGCCAACCACATCTGAGTGGGCTTTCTTCAACTATGGCCAAATGTGGTTAGAACAAGCCTGAAATTTAGCGCCAGCACTGGATTCTCCTGATGAAATTCCCCAAATCTCCAAGCCAGCGGCCATCACTGTCATTCTTGAGGGATGACATAATGGCATCTCTTTACTATTAACAAGGAAAACCACATAGTAATTTCAACGACATGACTGAACTGTTAACCAATATCCTGTAGAATTGTCAGGAATTGGAACCAAATAATACAAGCATATTCATTCATCTATATGTTTAGTCTTCTACAGAATGCACATTTAAACAGGGAGGTAACTTGAGTCAGTAAAGTGCTTGCCTTGTATGTGTGAAGACCTGAGCTCCAATCTCCAGTACCTATATAAAGAAAACATCTGGCCTGGAGGTGGCCTTTAATCCCAGCACTCAGGAGACAAAGGAAAGTGGATCTCTGAGTTTGAGGCCAGCCTGATCTACAGAGTGAGTTTCTTGAAACCTCTACACACACACACACACACACACACACACACACACAAGTCTGGAAGGGTCGCCCATTTTTGTAATCTCAGCCCCAGAAGGCAGAGCTAGGTAGAACTTTGAGGCTTCGAGGCTAGCCTACCAGATGAGTTATAGGCCAGTGAGAGAGACCCTGTACAAAATACAAGGTGGATGGTAATGAATGGCACCCAAGATTGGCCTCCACTCACACAAATGAACACAGGTGTGTCCATCATATACACAGACACAAGCACAAAGAGCACCTATCAAGGTGGAGACCTGTAGGGTCTAAATCATTCCAGTGTGCAACCAAAGATTGCATACATCCATGAAAATGGTCGAGAACTGGCTAAGCCTGGACAGAAATAGGAAGGGTCTCAGAAGAGAAGGTGTTAACTGAACTGATTTTGTGAGGTCATAAAGAACGAGCAGGGTAAAGACAGGGGTGTTATTTTAAATTCAAAGACACACTTTCAACAGCTTCCCTTACATTAGAAACTAACAAAGCAAGAAGTCACACAAAACAGGACACAATGCAACTTCTCTTCTTTTCAGATGTAGTGGAGTATACTGATGTTTTAAATTTTTAGTGTAAGCTTATTAATTACTCAAGAGCCTCATTCACTAGGGTGGAATGTACAGTGTTTACAAGCACATTGCATTGCTGGCTTGACATGAATGGCCCCAACTTAGCCATAGGTCACTTGCCCTCTGCAGTGCTAATAGCACCATGGTCATGGCTGAGGGCAAACTCCTCATCTGTCTGTTAGAGCAATGCATATGAAGCAGCTCTTACTGTCACCTCAGTGCAGTGCAGCCATGACTTTGATAGAAGATGCCCCTCTCACTTTCTCACTGCTCTGATAATACACCTGACCAAAGCATCTTAAGGAAGGAAGGAGTTCCAAGGGTTCACAGTTTAGTGTAACGGCCATTCTGATAGGAAGTCAAGGTTGCAGGAGCCTGCAAGCAGCTGGTCATGCTACCCCCCTCAGCCAGGAAGAGAAGAGTAAATATTTGTGTTCAAGGAATGGAGCTGCCAGTTTGTAAGATGAATCTTCCCACCTCAATTAACCTAATCAAAAGAATCCTTGGAAAACATGCCCATAAGCTAAATAATGCCTTGCAGATGTACCCTGGAGGCTTGTATCCTAGGTGATTCCAGGATCTATTAAAGCAGACACTAACCATCACACAGGTACCATTAGGCCTATTAGGAAGTTATGTAAAACACAGTGGAAGACATGTCTCTCTGCAAGCCCGCCATAATCTGGACCAAGTTCAGGGTCTCTAGATCTGCCTACTATTTTGTACTACTTCATCTCATGGCTTTATCTTTGGGATGCTCTCTGAGCCCTACTACATCCTTTTCTCTCTTTGCCTAGCGATATCAAGCCAAATTCCTTACTCTTCCTACCCTCTCTTTGCACCCCCTGTGAACTACACTCAGACCTGCAGATGACAGAACAGTCAGCATTTGATGGGTACAGCTAGACAAGCCATTATTTCCTGTGCATTTGCAGCAGTGGCTAGTCTAAGAAACTAAGACACTGCGGACTTATTCTAAATGAGGGGTTCTGTGCTGGGTGGTTGTTTCTAGCTGGCACTCGCTAGGCCTTGTCTCCTCTAAACATTGCAGTCACTACTATCAATCCTTTTATGGACCTACATATAACCACTAAGGAAAAGAAATAAACCTGGCTTGGTGGCAAAGTGCCTGCTGTACAATTGGGGGCCTGAATTTTGATTCCCAAAACCCATGTAAAAAGCTGAACATAGTGATGGTCTCCTGAAACTCCAGGGCTGTGAGGCAGAGACAGAAGGATGCCTGGAGCTAGCAGGCCAACCAGTCCAGAGAGGGACTTGAGGCTCACTGAGACCTGGTCCCAACAATACAGGACAGAGCAATAGAAGAAGGTTCTGAGGTCAACCTCTGATAGCAAGCACAGCTACACACACACACACACACACACACACGTGCACACACAAACACACACACGTGAGCTCACACACACTCACTCACAAAACAAAAACAAGAGAAAAAAGCATATTTCTCCTACAGGGAAAATGTTCATCAGCACAAAGCCCATGACAGACGTACTACTAGATGACATATGTCCAACACTGAGTGGAGAATACTGTTTCACAGCTATCCTTTTATACCATATAACATATACAATAAGAGCCAGGGACATGGAGTACTTACTCATAGGCTGTACTGTCATTATAATGTTATCTCATAAATCATAGTTTTGACAAATCATTACAGATTTTGATTTTTGAAGGTGGAAGGTTTTGTTTATTTTTGAGATAGGGTTGAGCTTATCTACCTGTGGAGAAGAGGCTAGCCTGAGCTCCCCATGTAGACCAGGTTGGCTTTAAATTTGTGATGACCACATCTAGTTTAAAAGTTATTACAATTTGTTGTTGCTGTTGCTGCTACAGTCTTGAGACAGGGTCTCATGTAACCCAGGCTGTCTTTGATTTCTGTTCCTCTGGCTTCTTCGTTCTCAGCAGGGATTTTAGTAGTATGCCACCATGCTCAGCCTCTGACAGCTTTTTAAAGAGAATACTTCCACGCGTCACGAGTACTCACCAACACTGTAGTATCTCTTCAGTTCCGTGCGCCTGATTTCCTTTAACTGATTATTTTTCCTCTTCTTTTTCTCATCAGTGCCATGGTCCCCCTCTCCTGCGATGTTCGACTTGTCTTGTTCCAAAATGACTGAATTAGCATCATCTTTCCCTGGATGACTCTTGGGGGCTGTAGCTGAGACTATCTCTGCATTTTGTTTGGCTTGTTTTTTCTTTTTCAGTCTATGAATGAAAAAGGAGAAACATTGAAGAAGTCGTTACATGCCATCCTAATTTTATGCTGTGGGACTCTGAAATGGAATTGTCTGATATATAAAACACTCTCTGATATATATTCATACATTCATTCATATTCTCTCTCTCTCTCTCTCTCTCTCTCTCTCTCTCTCTCTCTCTCTCTCTC
>JADRCH010000176.1:1494055-1629784 GCA_019843965.1 Rhynchomys soricoides
AGGAGGAGAAAGAGGAGGAGGAGGAGGAGAAAGAGGAGGAGGAGGAGAAAGAGGAGGTACTTTAAAGACAGAGTCTCATAAAATTATTCAAGTTATTTTTTCTTTTCTAACCACTTAAATATTCTGACAAGAAGACCAGGAGCCTTTGCTCAATTTTGAATCCATAGTACTAGAACTCAGAGAAGTATAGGATATGTTCTAGATCTAAGAAAAATGGCATTTTTCTTAGGCTCTGAAATGATGAGTATTGTTATTAAATCGAGATACCGTAACCCATCTATAAGGCCTCGTTTGGGGCATTGCATGATTTTAAAAGTGCGGTTTCCTGCTGTACCTAAGAACTGAATGACAAGCACGTATGAAATATGTTTTATCCCGGCTTAAGGACAGGATCAAGAATTGTAACACCTAACTCTGGATTGTATAACTCTTTATGTAGATAAGAGCCCTATAGTGCTACATCTCTTGAGATCTAAAATCCCCTAGTAACAGTATGGAATAGACACTAGGAGCAACCATTGTGATTACTAATATGAGCACTGGTTGATAACTTAGTGAGCATATTCAATGCTTTCAGTTCTTTACTCCCAAGACCAAGTGTCAGGAGCCAAACCGGTGAAATGCTGAGAGCCAAACCCATGAAATTACCCGCTGATCTGTGAAGCTTAGTCAGTTAAGGTGCAAGGTTAGAAAGGACAGGGCGTCTGCGGTCTCATGGGTCCCAGAAATTGAAAGAACATCTGATATTTCCTGAAAACCGGTTATGGTAGTGCGTTGGCCTTGGGCCATGTGTAACCTTCCCGCCTGCTTGTCTTTTTAAGCTGCTGTCCAGAAATAAACTTTGTGAGCTTGATCAGAATATAGACTTGCTCTCCTTCGGGTCTCCTGTCCTCCATTCTTTCACTCCCTCCCCAGGTTTCCACTGAACCCCCAAAGGCCAGCGCAACCAAGGTGTATGAGCTGACATTAATCATCATTCACTGAATCTAGCCCTGCGAATGTTTCCCAAGGAATGCATGCTCTGCAAGAAATTGGTGTGCACCCTCTAGTTAACAAGTCCCTGAGAAAGTTTGTGTTCTACACAGCATAAGCTCTTTCATAAGGCCTCTAAGCTCTTGAACCTGGGCACGCTGCTTAACTGTAAATATGTTGAGATTAGGATCCTTCTGCCTGGGTAGAAAGAGACTTCAGATTTGAAGGTTGCATTCTGTTACACAGTTCTCTTGCCTTGGGCTCCACAGCTGAAGACAACACCTACACAGCTTATTGAACATGGAGAAGTCAAGCTGGTACCTACATAGAGTCTTCACCCCTGCAAGCTAGCATCTTTGGTCCAGATAGGAAGGTATCCTGTATGCTACCAAAGGAGGAAGATAAAACACCAACCCAGCTACAAACCCTTGGATCTATAATGGTGTCCTGCCTGCAAGATATGCTAGTGCAATGAGGGAGTAACCAACCAATGTTTGATTTGACTTAAGACCCACTCAATGATATGGAATCCATATCCAAGACTTTTTGAGTGACCAAGAACCTGAGACTAGATAGATAGCCCAGAGACCTAGGATAGAAAGGAAAAAGGGAGAAAAAATAGCAATAAAATGACTCCTTATGATATTATGGAATACTCATAGATGAGTGCTTTGCTCAGCCATCATCAATCAGAAGTTTCCTTCTGCCTCAGATGGCAGCAAATACAGAGAGCTACAGCCAGACATTATGCAGAGAATGAGAGACTTCGGAAAACTCAGCTCTAAAAGAGATGCTGGCATTAAATCCCTCCACTCTGGGCTCAGGGAACCATGTAGAAGAGGAAGCAGAGAACATATAAGAGCCAGAGGCGATGGAGGACACCAAGAAAACAAGGCCTTCTAAATCAATAGGGCTGATGTACATATGAATTCACTGAGAGGTGAATGCACTAAGCGTGTATGAGTCTACAAGATGGGGGTCCTAGAGCTGAAAGAAGTGGCCAAGTGTGCTATACGCTATTTTTCACTGAGCACCAAGGAAGCCAGTTCTAAGATTTTCATTTACTGATGTAAATGGCCTAAAAGACAAGACAGCTGGGAAAATGTGCAGGGGAGTACACATCTCATCTCTTTATGTGCTTGTCTGACCACACATACACACACACTGAACACACACAACTACAAATTAAAGTTAGGGAACTACAATCAGAGATTTTCAATGAGCACATTGCTAGTTTCTATCAGGTTTTAAACCATTTTATTGGTAAAAGAATAGGCGTTCTTCATGAAGTGAGGTCTGATAATGACTCTACTAAAATAAAACTTTTTGGATCCAATTACCAATATGAAGTTTAACTTGCAATGCCCTGGCTCTGTGGTGTGATCAAGCATCTCTTTATAGGGCGAGGTTTCTGTAAAGACCTGACTTCTTTCTCAAAATGCTGGTTGTGGGTAGGCAGGCTGGTCCTGCTCTGTGCATGAGTTCATCAAAACTTGCTTGAAATGAACCTTTCACATCATTCAAACATGATTTTTTTTTTTCTAGAAGGAAGCAGATGCATAAAATTAGCTCTGTATCTATCTCTTGAGATACGCTGTTTTCTTCATGTTCTGGATTTTTCCACTTGATGTTCCCGTTTCACACTCTCCCAGTGATAATTAAATTCACTCTGATCTGGGGCACGTGTTTTGATGAGCAGCAGGAGTGTTTGGGAACACCTCATTAGACACTAATTTTCGCTAGCGGAAATTAGAAAATAGGATATAATGTTTTACTTATCTTTGTCTCTTTCTTTACAGAATGTTACTGTCAATGAATGGTATAGCCAGTTGTTTTTTCAGAAGGGGAAAAAAATGCTAGAAAATAGCAATACCAAACTAGTTTAGAATAAAATAGAGTGCATTTTAGTGCTTTAGAATTTCTAAAATCAGTTTTTGTTTTGAATAGAGTAATCTGTTGTTTTGGGCATTATCATTATAACTAACTGGAACCTTGTGGTCTTGCAGCTGGAAATCAGAGGAATTCCTGGCACCCAGATAGGAAGCCCTTCCTTCCTGACACAAGAATAGATACTTAACCCCTTCTCCAAGGCTGAGGGACCGGCAGCCTAGTGAGTTTGGTGGAGTTAATAGTCTTCAGACTCTGCCTTCTGGAGTTTTTTAAGTTTTCTCCTTTGTTTTTGGAGTCAGCATCTAGCACAGTAACTCTACTCTCACAACAGGGATTTGCTACAGCATCACTGAGATAACCTGGAGCAAATGTCTTGTAGAAAACGAAACTCCTGTTATTTCCATTGAACATGTGTGTGTGTGTATGCGCATGCGCGTGCACGTTCACTGTATGTATATTGGGGGGGGTTGCATACGTGTGTGCACTTATGTGTGTATGTGTGTGAGACCGGAGTTGACACTAGGAATATTCCTTGATAATTGGCCACCTTATGTTTTGAGACAGGGTTTCTCATTGGGTCAGGAGCTCATCTACAAAGCACTGGATTGCGTTTAGCATTTGATTGCTATAGGCATAAGTGAAGAAAACAAATCTTCATTTGGTCAGATAGTATAAGAACAACGGCTCTTATCTTTCCCCCCCACTGTTGCATTTAACCCATTCCTTCAAGCCACTAAACCCCCCAAGTCTACCTACCACTCTTCTTGTTCTTCTCCCATTGAATATGTCAGATGCTCTGCCTGGATGACTTGTCCAATACTATTATTGTTTGTTTTATTATGAAAGTGGTACTATACTGTTCTACAACTTTCAAAAAGTCAGAATGATTCTTAAGTGCGATGACTGAGGGGGATAATGAGAAAGCCAGAAGAAAGGGGAGCTGCCATGCTGTGTGTCTGCCTCTTCGCTGGGGTGCAGAGCACCACTCGCAGGCTAGGCTGCTGGTTGGATTGTTGTGGTTCCCAGTCTCCTGTGTACCCAGGTGCCGCTGGCATAGTTGGGAATTGGGAATGAGGTAGGCGCTTCCAAGGGGAAGGCAGAGCACAGGAGACGGGTGTGGGTCCTTGTTTGCTTCCAAGTGAGTGCCCAGAGTATGGAGGGGCCCGGAAAGAGAAAGCCTTCCCTAGAGAAGTCCTTCCACTCCCACCCCGAGTGATCTCTAATGAAGAGAAGGTCCTAGCTTGTTGAAACTGCTTTATTTGATGGCGAATGAGAATGCATACACCTTACTCAGGGTGAACCAGAGGTTAAAGATCTTTTACCAGGCAGAATACCCAGGCAAGGGAAGTTAATTGGCTGAACACTGGGGTTTGGGGGGAGGGAGGCTATCTAAATACCTCATTAGCATGGAGAACTCCAGGTTTTTATGCTACCTGATTTTCCTCAGGTAGAGGCAAGTGTGGAAGCTTAGAACATCCCCCAGACAAGGTCAGAGAAGGAGAAAACCTGCTAACAAGGGAGTCTCCCATTTTGTGCAGAACTCAGAGACTATCTTATCTGGTCATGGTGGACTTGGACCTTAATTAGCAGTTTTCCCACAGGGAGATGGTAGTGATAGACCTTCCCAAGAGCAAAGCGAGCCATGGTCTGGACTTTCCATCTTCCTACCATGGCATTCAGAAGAGCTCATTTATTGAGAATCTGTAGCTTTTTTACAGTAAAAGGCACTCACATGATCTAGCAGAACAACTAGGTGGTACTACTAAATAATTTGTATAGCTGAATGAAACCAGCTTCCTAAAGTATAGAAAATGAGTTTGAGACACTGGCATTCATCAGACATGGCTTTGAAAAACTTCCTGTCTGACTCTACAGTCCCTTCCCTGGGGGGTGGGGGTGGGGCTGTGGGGAGTGGGGGGAAAGCAGAGAGCAACACAGAGTACTGTGAAACTAAAGCATGCACTGGCCCTTGCAGTAAGCATCCTGACGGCAAGGACTTCTACTGTTAATGGATGCTTGAGGCTGAGGGAAGGCTCATGTTTACTACTTCATTACTGCTTTGTGAATGGGCAACTGCACAATGAAGCCAAGCTCTCACTGGGCTTAAATCACTCCCCCCCCCCCCCAAGATATGCCCCTTCACGCCTGTTCCTAATTCCTACCATGTTTTCAAGAATGGATGCCCACCTCTTGCTGCAGATATTTCATTTTAACAGAAACATGCTACGTTATAATTCAAAATATATTAAATAGACGGGTTAGGGATATAGCTCTGTGGTATGGTGTTTGCTTAGCATTCATGAAGCCTTGAATTCAGTTCTCAGCTCTGCAAAAATAACCAATGAAACCACCGCCTTCTTAAATTAATATTAACATTTCACTTTTCTTAACTTTAAACTCAAAGTTCATGTGTTTCTGAAAACTGTACCACAGAAATAGCTATCTAGTGTGGCACTGTCCTGTATGATAACCAGTAGCCAGCCACCTGCAGCTACCGGATTAGCATTTATTTTGTAAATGTTAGTACTATGTATGGAGAGGTGTTATACACTCATGATATGTGTGTGTGTGTGTAGTGTGTGTTTGTGTGTGTGTGTAGTGTGTGTGTGTGTATGTGTATGCTGTGGCACTTGTGTGGAGGTCAGAATCAATTCTGTGGAACAGGGCTCTCTTCCACCCTTTATGAGGGCTCTGGGGACCAAACTTTTTGAAGCAAGCATTTTTAACAAAAAGCTACCTCACTGGTCCTGATTACTAAATTTAATTAAGATCTTTCAAAATTATCTAAATATTTAAAATTCAGTTGTAAGGTAATACATTTTGTCCCAAAGGCCAGCCAGCCACTTTCAAAGCAGGAGCAACTACAGTATACAAGTATGTGGTGGAGAGACCAGAAAAAAAAGAGAAGTCAAATGGTTTGGCCATTATGAAGAAAATTGGAGACAGGAGGGTGGAGGGTGGAGAAAGAACAGTCTGGTGTGAGCAGCCTGTCCTGTGACCTGAGGCTATGAAGTCCCAGCCTGTGCTGCTACTGAAGGCCATGTCTGGGTTGGTGGCCATGAAGCAGCAGGGGTCTATGTTGATGTCCATGGCTCATATTCACACTAAAGATCATGTGGGTGTCCCTGGTCTGGGCTGCCTCCTGGGACCATATTGATGTCCAGGGGCCATGCAGAGCTGGCCCACCCCTCACTGGCCTCAACACTCAGGAGAGATGGTTATGTACCTCTGCTTGACAGCACAGAAGAGATGGTTCTGGTGGTGTGGGTGAGGGTGAGCCAGCCCCATGGGTATAAGAACAGGAGATACCCCTTTCCAGATGTGGCATTGGGTAAGCCTGGGCAGTGCTGGAGAGTTTGCCCTGGTGGAGTGGGTATGAGAGAGCTGATGGGCTGACCAACTAAGCTACCACCTAGGCCCAGATTGGGGGCTTTGGGTTAGCCTGCCCTAACATCTACCTCATCTATTTACTGAGTGTATGACAGGATCAGTCTTATAGATCCAAAGTTACAGGATTTCCATGGCACAGGACAACAGGATATCTGGGAGGAGTCCCAGTGAGAATCCAGTATTGATAGCGTAGGAGAAGCCAGAGACTGCTAACAAGACCAATGACTCATTGCAATGAGCATTTGCAAGAAAAGATGTGTGGACAGTGTGACACACAGTGATACACTACAGCTACAATAACCAGATGTTTTCTTACGTTTTAATTTTTATTGTTTTTGCTTTTTACTTTCTTTTGGAGGGGGAGGTTGTAAGGGCAGAGGGCAGATACAAAGGGACGGGGAGATGAGTGGGACTGAGGTGCATGATGTGACGCTTAAAAATTATCGATCAAAAGTTAATATAAAGCTGGGCTGTGGTGGTGCACACCTTTATTCCCAGCACTTGGGAGGCAGAGACAGGTGGATTTCTGAGTTTGAAGCCAGCCTGGTCTACGGAGTGAGTTCCAGGACAGCCAGGGCTATACAGAGAAACTCTGTTGCAAAAAACCAAAAAAAAAAAAAAGTTAATATAAAAATAATACATTTCAAGTACTTGATAGACTTATGCAGCAGTAATATGGGATAAAACTTAGTCAGAACAATCCTACCATTGCTAGCAGCTCTGATCATAGCAACTGCAGCCCTACTGGCAGAGGTCAGCAGAGAAGGGAAGATGAGAATTGTATTCAAAACCCAATGAACATATGTCTACATACTCATGCTGAAGTGAGTTTATGAAAAAATAAAGTTACTAAGGATGGAGAGAACAGAATGAGAAGTTTTTCATTGTATTTCCTTTTTCTAGTTTTAAATTTTTATACGATGTACAAGGTGTTAGCATTCTGTCTCAACTCCACCCCACAGTTACCTGGCAACAGCCAGGTATGCTCCTCCCCACAGTTGCCTGGCAACAGCTAGGTGGGCCGGCCCACTATAAAAAGGGCTGCTTGCCCCTCCTCTCCCTCTTCTCTTATTTCTTCCTCTCTCCTCACTCTTATCTCTTACCTCTCCCCATTCCCCTCCCCCCCCCTCCACGTGGTCTTGGCTGGCCTCCACCTCTCTATTTCTCTACTCTCTCCCCCTCTCTGCCTTTCTCTGCTACTTCTCCCCTCTTAGCTCCCTTCCCCATTGCCTGAATAAACACTATTTCTATACTATACCTTCGTGTGTGGCTGGGGGGGGGGGAAGGGATGCCTGGGTTTGGGCCTGCTGAGGCACACCCTCCCCCCACACCTCCATACAATATATATATCTTTATCTTTTTATAAACACAACACAAGGGTTATCTAAATTTTTAAATATTTAGAAGTCTTGAAGAGTCTTTCCTTCTGTAAGAACTTAGCATATACATTTTGACCAAAAGTTGAGTTTTACTTTTTCATAAAGATTATCAATAAAACCTTGTAGAGTTGACAGGACTTAGTAGCACATGCCTTTAATCCTAGGACTCAGGAGGTAGAGACAGTTGGATCTCTGTGAGTCTGAGGCCAGCCTAGTCTACATGGAGAATTCCAGGATAGCCAGGGCTACATAGAGGGACCCCCATCTCTAAAAATAGAAAAGAAATGGAAGGTAGAAAGTTGGCTAAGCGGTTAAGAGCGCTAGTTGCCTTTTTTTTTTTTTTTTTTTTAGAGGACCTGGGTTTTATTTTATTCCCAGCATCCACATGGCAGACCATAATATTCTGTAACTCTAGTTCCAAGGGATCCAACCCCCCTCCCCCAACCTCTTGAGGTACTGCATGTGTGTGTGGTACAGAGACATACATGTAGGCAGAACATACACATAAATAAAAAGAAATAAATCTTCAAAAGAAAGAAGGAAGGAAGGAAGGAAGGAAGGAACAAAAAAGGAAGGAAGAAAAGAAAACCTTGGATGATCTTTCTTTTAACAGAAGCTAAGGGGCTGAGTTACAAAACTGGCTTCTTTTATGTGTATGTTACAAATGCAAGAGGCAGGCAGTATTATCTTTGTCTCATAGATAAGGCTGAGAAACACCCGGACCAATTCCCAAGGTCACAGGGCAGAGTCTAGTAGTGGAGCAGGCTTCACAAGTCAAGGCTAGCTCCCACTGGCAAAGGCTGCTGGGCTAAGGGTGTTTACATAGCACTGTCACTTTTGATTTTACAGTATGATGGTCTAGGCTGGGGAATTCTACCAACTCTTTGGAGAAAGGATGTCCCTCATACTCTTGGCAAGGTTTTAGAGCTGGCTCAAATCGATTTGAATAAAGATCTGGGTTCTGGCCTTGGTCCAATCAATAATCAGCTCTGTGACTTCCTCTGTAATCATAGCAAAGTAAACAAAGTCTAGGGACTGAGATTTTTCTTAAGGTCTTACCTGGTTTTAACAGTTATACTTGGCTGAGAAAATTAGGAAATATGCTAAAGCTATTCTGATGTATAAAAAATAAAATAAATCTACAGTAAACCTACTCAAAAGTCTTACACTTCCCTGGGTTTGCCTTCAGACGCACACCTGGTATATTTTCTTTCCACTGTAGAAGTCCCAAACTTGGGAAAGTCCAGAACTCAATAGGCTGTATCATCTACATATAAAATCTCTCAAAAACTAAAAACAATAACAACAAGCCAACAACGACAACAAAAAACTCCCGCTGCTCTACAATTTGAGGCTAATAGCTCTAGAAAGAAAAACATAAAATGCCAAAATTGATAAACCATGGGAGATGCATAGTGAGTCCTTTTAACACAAAACTTCTCCCTCAAACTGACTTCTAGGGAAATAAATTCTAACATAAAAGACGTAGTCAGTTATAACACTAGTTCATGAAAAATGTTACATAATAGTATTTTAGTGTTACTCCATTTTCTGGAGGGGGGGGGACCCTCCTAGACCAACTACATACAGGTATACATGCACACAGGTAAACACACACAGGCAAACACTCACATAGGTAGGTTTTGGTCGATTCGGGATTACAGTTGGCCACCAAGGACAGTAGAACTTCTATAATTATATAATTTGGTGCTGAACTCTTTACAAATGAGGTGGGGGCATCTTTTTAATCACAAAAGCAAGAACTGATAGACACATAATAAATCTCAGCAGCTATGGTAACATTTTATCAACTCTTTCTTAGTGGCACGTAAGTCCTTCGGACCTTAACAGCTGCAGTAAATTTGTGTCCAGCAGCCCCACCCTACCCGACTCCTTTCTACATAACAGAGGCAGCTGATCTATTTCCCTCAACCGACTTTGCTCAGACCAGCGGTTCTTAGGCTACACCCTATCACTAGACCTTCTGACCTACAGAAGGTTTTCTAAGCCTGACTCTTAGCACATCTAAGCTTGAGAAAGAAAGCAAAGGAATGAGGTCAGCAATTATATAAAATCATTTGTGCTCAGATAATAATCTCTAGTTCCCCAGGTGTACTTCTTTGGCAAGTTACTAAATCTAGGCCTTGGGTTCCTTGTCTCTGACATAAAAGTTAACTTTGGCTGTTTTTTGGGATGGTTAAATGGTACAGGAAAGATTTGTTATTGAACATACCCTGTGCTTGGTCCACAGAAGCTGGAAAACGTGAGCTAAGTCTCTGCTGCTGCTGTTTTTTTACTGGGAGATTTGTATGGATCCAAGTAAAAACGAGAACATAAAAAGCACAGCCTAGACAGCAGAGAAGGTGCTCAGCATATCATGAGCATGAATGCAGGCTGGCGTTTATTTTCTCACTCTGAATAAATCCTTAACTTTGTTGTGAGTGTTGTCACTGACAGACTACTTGTTATTTCTAAAAGAGCACCACTTTTTACATTCTAGTTCATTTTATGGTTTTATAAATTAGAGGTTCAGTTTCCCCACAAATCCAAAATTGTGATATTTGCTAACTATAATCAAACTGGGGGGAGGGGTAGTTTTTAAAAAAATCACTTGAGGCACTGCTAAAGAGAGCTCAGCAGTTAACAACATGTACTGCATGTATAAAAGACCCAAGTTTGACACCTATGTTGGACAGCTCATGACTACCTGTAACTTCAGCTCCAAGGGATCCTATGCCCTCTTTTGGCCTGTAGGGACACTGTACTCAGGTTTTTACACACACACACACACACACACACACACACACACACACATACTTACATAAAGTAAATCTATACAAATATTTATGAAAATTCTGTCTTGGAATTATGGCCAAATAAAAGCAAATATTCTGAACAGTCACTGAGAGAATCTGCAGATGTTATCCAACTCCAGTAACACAAATATTAGGTATGCAGATTCTTTCCACCCCAAATCAGAAATTCACCAGTAAATTAAAATAGGGTAGATTCAGAAGTCCATGAGAATAAGAATTTAGGGCCCTGAAGGGGACCAACAGGATCAACTAACCTGTACCCTTGGGGCTCTCACAGACTGAACCATCAAAGTACATAATGGGCAGGACCTACACTTCCCCACACACATGTAGCAGGTGCGCACCTTAGTCTTCATGTGGGTCCCAAACAACTGGAGCAAGCGATATACCAAAAGCTGTTGCCTGTATGTGTATGTGGGATATGTTCTATTGTCTGGCCTCAGTGGGAGAGGAAGCACCTAGCTTGGAAGAGACTTGAAGTGTGGGGTGGGGTTGGGGGGATACCCACTAGGAGGAGAAGGGGAGGAGGCTTGTGAGAGGGGATTGAATGGGAGGGGGGGTAGTGAGTGGAATGTAAAGTGAATAAGTAAAAAATTAAATTAAAAATAACAACAAAAAAGACCATGGGAGTTAGAAAGCGAGCCATAATTATGATATCTCTGCACATAAACTTCCCTTGGCCTCAATGAACAACTGCGTTTTAATAAAGACCAATAAATTTGATGCCAAGGCAAGCCATAAGAACATAATGTCTGTTTTCTAGGAGTTTCTTCAGGAACTAAGACAGTGATGGTCCAGCATATCTTAGGTACCTCTGATAACCAAAGTATAGTTATGAGAAACAGCTCCAAACTTCTCAGTCAGAGGAGTCTTGGGGTGGGTTCATTTGGAACATTTCTGGGACCTTGTCAGCCACCCTCCAGCACCAGGAATCCAACAACAAGTCTGCAGAGTAGATGCATACCGGGTAAAATGTTTGTCTCCTATTCAAAAACAAGACAGGCTTTTGCATGTTGAATGTCCCTTTAAACAATATGGCTCCACTTTCTGAAAATCTAGGTGTTAGGTCATAGACTGGAAAAGTTCTAGGGGAACCTGTGGTTAGGAGAGTGGGCAGTTCCTCGGGTGTTCCCCAGGACACAGTAGGTTACACTTAGATAAACCCATGGTAAGCTAAAAAATACGCTTAAGGCCAATAAAATTGAAAAAAAAAAGAATTAAGTTACATATTTCAAGAGCTATATCTCTTAGCTATAAACTGAAGTTGGAAGAGATGGGGATGGAGAGAAAGAGGGGCAAAAAAAAATATTAGTTGAGTCACTATGCTATAGATAATCAGTCAATATATAAATACACCGATTATATTTGATTTCATTATTTATCAATCGAAAATAAGCTGATAAACACAGCACAATAAGCTAATTATAGTCCAAAACAGAAATGCTAAGAATTACAAGTTGCTCACTCACCTTTGTTTTACAATGATATTATCCAGGCTCTTACTTATTTTAGTATGGTCACTTACTGACTAGCAGCATTAATTCCCTATAGCCAGCGTAACAAATTAACACAAATATATGGCTTAAAAAAACATAGTAGAGCTGGCAAGATAGCTCATCAGGGAAAGGTGCTTGTCACCAAACCTGATGGCGGGAGTTAATCTCTGGGACCCACAAGGAAGGAGGAAACTGACTCCTGCAAATTAGCCTCTGACCTCCACAAATACACACACATACCACCACCAACAACAACAACAAAAATCATAATAACAAACAAATCAAAAACGAAAAATGACACACTGTGTCTTACAGTTCTCAAATCACAAGTTTGAAAGTACTGGTACCAGACAGAAATCAAGAAGTAGGCAGGATCACCACCCACAATCTCTGTGTTTGCCTGGTTCAGCTGGTAGATCGGCATTTCTTAGAACTTCTTCACCTTCAGAGACAGCAACATATGACTCTCAATTCTGTGTCCTGCTTCCTTTTTGTGTAGTCCAGTGTCCAATGTCTCTGCAAAGGGCCCACCCACATACCCTATCTATAGATCCTCAATTTAGTACTATCTTTATGGTCTCCTGGTCTGACAGATTAGGATCTGAATTTTTTAACATGAAGTCAGCAATACTCCTTAGATTTGTTTTGTTTTTAAGACATCAGCTCACTCTGTAGCCCAGGCTGGCTTTGAACTCACAGCTGTATTTTCATCTTTAGCCTCTCAGGAGTTTGGATTACAGGTATCAACTACTGCTCCTGACTTTCTTAGGATATCAGATTTTGTGACAGTGTGGTGCATTTTGGGGGGTTGTCTTCTCAGAGGTGGGGTTAGGTGTGGTCTCCTGCAGACTAGGTAAATGCTCCACAAGTAGGTTCCATCTCTAGCCCCAACTTAGCTTTGAATCCTAATGGTAAAGAGCCTTAGCATCCAAGCTCAAGTCATGACTATGCATAAGGAACACACTGTCTAGGCCACAAGAAAAGGGTCACTATGGCAATGACAGGCCAATAACAAATTCCACAAGAAAAAGGACAATGTTTGTGAACAGTGACTGCTCTGACATCCCAGGCTAGAGCAAGAACATCACAGATGTGCGCTTCTGTTTGCAGTACATATAAAACTGCCTTTTGGAAGTCAGGATCCTGGAAGAAAATTTAAACATGCACAGTTTCTAGGGGTTATATCGTACCTTCGTACACCATTTCCACCTGCTCAATGGTAGTAGAGAAAGCCAAGGAAGACTTTCTCTTTGAAAAATACAATCCCCCAGCTTTATTAAATCTGTCCTATGATGGTTTTGTGTACAGATATAATGTATTCTGATTCCACTCTTCCATTCTTGCCAGCCTCACCCTCCAACAGCTCCCTTTCCCACATTCAAAGCTCTTTGCTTTGTTATGTGACTCAACAGAGCTTAGTCAAGGACTTTGTGTTTAGGACCAAGGGTTTGGAACTACCCCTGGGAGCCTGATAAGTTCATCAGTGGGTAGCAGCAGGAGACAAAGACTACCCCTCCCCCTGACCCTATCAAGAGACAATAGCTCTTAGGCTTTAGAAGGTTTAGGTTCCCAACCCCCATCTAATGAGCCCTTCCCAGATCCAAGGTTGACTGTTGACAGAGCCAATCTTGTACAGTCCAGTCCCAGTTAAGGTATTCATGGCTACCGTTAGATCATTACTAGGATCTAACACAAGAGCCAGAGATAGCGTGTTTACAACCTTTCTTTCCAACTCTCTTCTAGCCTCACATTCTTTCCACTTTCTTAGTGCACACAGGACTCTTATTTTGGTTGAGGTATCACGGGGTAAATTTTTAAAAAAAAAAAAAATTTAAAATGATGGTTATGCTCTGACAATATTTAATGAGTTTATATGGAAAACAACAGTGGAATATAGCTTAATGATACACACAATTTACTTGTAATAAATTTCTTTTGAGAGAATGCTTTTTCTTGTATACATTTCTGTGGAAAGCAAATAATTAACATACAACCACCTAGAAAACCCTCAAGCAGAAACATAATGATGTAACGGGTATTATTGCCAGCTTTTAACTCAGTAGTTCTCAACCTATGGGTTGTGACCCTTTTGAGGAGGACAAATGACCCCTTCACAGAGATCACCTAAGACCATCAGAAAACACAGAAAAAAAAATAACCATTATTACTCATAACACTAGCAAAATTACAGTTATGAAGTAGCAACAAATAATTTACTTGTTGGGGGCCAGGACAACATGAAGAAATGTATTAAAGGGTCACAGCCTTAGGAAGGTTGAAAGCCACTATACCAAGAGATGATGTCATACGCACTAGGAAGCTTGAAAACCACTGCTTTAACTTCTCCTTCTGCTAAGTGCTTGGATTGCATAAATATGGATGAAAACAGAATCCAAAAATTTACAATTCTGAAAACAAAGAATTCTGCACAAATCCTCCTCTGCAAGCCTAGTGAGGAGCCATGTTGCTTGCAGTCAGCAGAAAGGACATGCTCACAGGAACAATTATGAGTGGCACAAAGTTAAAATTTTCTGAAGCTAAAAATTTCCCTCTCCTCTTGATTTAAAGAGTATGTCCTATTAATTTTATGTTACCTTTAATTTAGGGACATATATACTTAGTTTTTTATGATAAGGTGCTTTAAAAACATGCATGTGCACATTAGGGTCAGGGTGGTATGTGAGGCCAAGTGCACATGTATGTTCTAGGTGCTAGACCTTAACTTCTACCCTGTCTGACACAGTCTCTCACACTGCTACATGGCTAGCCCACTGGTCCACTAGCTCCAGCTAATCTCCTTTCTCAGGCTTTCATCTTCCACAGAGTCCCACTAGGATTACAGAAGAGAGTCACCCCAAGCCAAGAATTTACATAAGGTCCAACTTCAATGTCATAAGCTACAGGTGATCTCACAACTCACCATTGTATATACTTAAAAAAGAATCATCTAACATTAAGTTTAAAGTTTTTAGAAATTAGTTTTGGCAGATAGACTCAATTTATATCCAAGATGCCCATTCAACGTCTTAAATTTTTCCTTGGGAGATTCTACTGATCACAAATTGGAGTAAAAAATCCTGCAAAGCCTTTCTCTTTCTTTCTTTCTTTCTTTCTTTCTTTCTTTCTTTCTTTCTTTCTGTATTGATGCTCTGGGCAAAGGATAATTCACTTGTATGTAAGAGTGAACACAAAAGAAACCTTTAAAGGAAAATCTGGTCCTTGCTTTCAAATTTTTAAGGGGGCCTCACTCCAGGATCAACACCATCTGATTGGATTTTGCTCTTGTTCAGGCTATCATCATCCCCAAGTACCCAATCACAAAGAACACCTGTGGAATAACAGGAATAAATATGTAATCTTTACTCAGTTCTGAGTAAATCTGTAATCTTTATCTCAGTCCTGATCTTAAAACACTCGAATGCTCTGAGTAAGAGGTGTCTCTTTTTTTGATTTTGTTCTAGGAATGACTCCATGCCAGGGAGGGGGGAAATGCCCAGGGAGACTCAAGATGAGAAGTAGACATCACAAGACCAAAGTATCCAGAGTGTTGGGAGTTTCCAGCCCTGTCTTTTCAAGGTTGATCTCAGGAGACAGAAGAAACTGGAAAGGGAATTTGGTCACTGACGACCAATGATCTAAGCAATCAGATCTACATAAAGAAACCTCCATTAAGTGTCTCTAAAAGTCCAGAGAGTTTTCAGGGTGCTGGGCACATTAAGGCTGGAAGGACAGTGTACCTGAAGAAGACATAGTAGCTTAGTGCCCCTAAATATTCATGTTTTTACCAACTCATTGCTTTCCTTGTGCTGTTTTGGACTCCCATCCTTTGTAACAAATAAATGTAAATGTAAATGAGGCATCTTCTTGAGTTAACACAAATCTTTCCAGGGTAACAGTCTGGGGAGGGGATCATGGAAGACCCCCAAAATTCTAGCCAAGTCAAACAGAAGTCTAGTTACCCTGAGACCTGGACCTCTGATTGGATGAGAAGAGGACATCCTTATGGGATGGACACTGAACATCTGTGGCACCTGATGGAACTGAATTAGTGACATCTAGAAAATACCAGAGAATCAGAAAATGCACGTACTTTTTGCCAGACAACCAGACTCACAGAAGAATGCAGTGGGACTGATAAAGACTCATTTTAAGAAGCAGAATTCTACTGCCTACAAGGGATATATGAGTTAACATAACATGCTCTAAGAGTGTTGCTTAAGATCCAAGTGAATGAACGATGAGTATTCAAGACACAGATGATCCACAGGAGAAGCTGGATTTCAGGCTCCCTTCGAAGACCAAAGAGGTAGAACAACAGGGACTGACAGTACCAGACAACAAAAACATGGTGGAGTCCAGAAGCAGCAGCCCTGCTTTCCCCAGGCTTTTATTTCCTTCCCAGTTGTCCTACACCCAAGGCTGAGGATTACTGTGTCCTCCACTCATCTGTCACAGAAGACTCTAAAGTATTGTTAGTCTTTTCTGGTATTGGGTCATTTCATTTCCGACCATCAGAAGGCCGAAGCCTCACACCATACAGTTCTGCTCTCTGCAGAATGACTTCCACCAAGTTGGACCTCATGCCTCCCATTTTCCCTAAGGTTGTTGCAATAAATTGCTTCTGTGTGTGGTATAAAAGACACATTTTTTCAGTGTCCCCATGTACAGTCCTTTGCAGAAGTAGGACAAAGAAAATGTTTTGAAAAGAACTGATGTATGTGCCGCTCATGAAGATAAAGAAACCCAAAAAGGATTCTGGTTCACACTGACAATTACACTTTCAGACCAACCATATGAAGCTTAGTGTGTGTGTTAGTTAGGGTTTCACTGCTGTGAACAGACAACCATGACCAAGGCAACTCTTATAAAGGACAAGTTCAGAGGTTCAGTTCATTATCACCTAATGAGAGCATAGCAGCATCCAGGGAGGCATGCTGCTGGAGGAGCCCAGAGTTTTACATCTTCATCACAAGGAAGCCAGAAGAGCTCAGAGTTTTACATCTTCATCAAAAAGAAGCCAGGAACAAGCTGTTTTTAGGCAGCAAGGAGGAGGGTCTCAGAACCTACCCCCCACAGTGGACACACTTCCTTCAACAAGGCCACACCCTACTCCAACAAGGCCACACCTCCTAATAGTGCCACTCCCTGGACCAAGGAAATTCAAACCACCACAGTATGCAATCTAGTGTTCCATTTTTCACACTAATTTATACATCTTTTGATCTGTACCTTCAGTTCAAATACAGAATAGATAATTTTACATGAACAACAAAGACAAGACATCATGCCTTGGCCTTTTTCCTTAGTTCTGCGATGTAAACTATAGGTTTGCTTTCTTCCTCTTCCTTGTTCTGACCTTATTAAAACATACATGAAGACAGAAGTGGAAATGACACAGGTGAAAAGAAGGAATAAAAGAGAACATGAAGCAGGTGTTGATGGCACACACCTTTAATCTCAGCACTCGGGAGTCAGAGGCAAGTAGATTTCTGAGTTGGAGGCCAGCCTGGTCTACAAAGCAAGTTCCATTACAAGGGCTACACTGTCGGGAGGGGGGGGGGGAGGGAGAGGAAAGAAAGAGGCTGGACAAAGACATCAGGAGATATAGTCAGTGAATTTGGAGAGAGCTTTTGCATAAGTTCCAAGGTGAAGGTTGGGGAGGTAATTTAGAGTCAAGCATGAACTAAAGACATGAGAAGAGAGGGCCCATGGGCATTCTATTAAATGCAGGTACACACCTGTAATTCCAGTAATACAGAAGTAACATAGGACATCAGGAATTAAGGGCAATACAGCCATACAATGAGTTTAAGGTGACTCTGGATTAGCTGAGATCTTGTGTTAAAAAATAAAATTTTAAAAATATACCCAATGCATTTTCTAAGAAGTGAATCATATATTTGATTTTAATTATTTTCCGTATCTTTATTTCTTTGAATGTGATACTGAAGAGGTCAGCTCAGGGCATTTGGAAAATTCCACCAGACCCCAGAGCATAAAGACCCCTCCCTTCCTGGATTACATTCCTCAGAAAAACCAAAGGGTAGAAAGACCTTTGGCCACCCGAAGATAAGGGAAGCCCTTGCTACCTGATTCCCTAAGGACCAATCAGTTTAAAAGTCACACTGTTCTGCCAATCACATTGTGCCTAGTGGCTGCAGCTCTATTCTACCCCTGAAAACTGTATAAAACTGGCCTAACGGGCTGCCTAGGGGTTGCCTCTCCTTTGTGTGCAAGATGACCCCAGTGGAACAATAAACTCCTCTTGCTTTTGCATCACAGGCTCCTTGTGGTCCACTGGGGGTCCCTGGTAGCTAAGGCTCCTCAGAGTCTTAAAATACTGTTGAGACTAGCCCAAAACAAGGCCAGCTACATATTACGTGAGCTACACATTTTACATTTTTCTCAGGTGATTTAAATGTGAGAGACAGGGGCTGGAGAAATGACTCAGCAATACTACGCTGTAGGAAGACACAAGTTCAGTTCCCAGCACCCAGGTCAGGCAGATCATAGCCACCTCTCTTTCCAGCTCCAGGAGAACCCATGGCCTCTGACCTCTACATGCACCTGTGCACACACACACACAAACACAAACATATTTAAAAATAGAAATAGATATTTAAAAGTGGAACATGAACAAGTGAATAAAATAAAACTATGAAAATAAGATGAATAAATGCCAGTATTGGAAAGACAGAATAAGCTAATTACAAATGATCCAACTGGACTAGTTCTCGCCTCTTTAAGCAACCTCGTGGTCCCCTGCTCCCAGGAGGCTACCACACTGGTGCCAAAGTTAGAACAGATGCCTGTCCTGTGTAGCACACTAAAGTCTAGCACTGAATTCACGTGATCTTCCTGCCTCAGCCTTCCAAGTTTCTGAGACTACCAATTAGATTTCATGAATTGGAAACTCACCTGCCACAGGTATTAAAAAGGACCAACAGTTCAAATGAGACAGTGCAACATAATACAATAAGAGAAACTAAACTCTACCTAACACCATTGAAAGAAGGATACAGGGATGTTTATGGTTTTCTTGTATTTTGAGCAGCACATAGCAATGCCCCAAGACAATGCCCCTGAGACTCGACAGTATCCTACCATGAACTCCGTGTTTATAATTCACTTGCTGCACTGCGCACAAAGATGATACCGGCCTTATCTCCCAACTGACTAAGCTGAACAGTCAGACACTGTTTCTAAGAACACCTTTACCAAGAGACCTTTCGTTTGTTTGTTTGTTTTGGAAATTAAGCCCAGACTTCGTGTGTATTAGACAAGTGCTATAACCACAGAGCTATCCTACCAGCTCTTCCAGATGTTGTTCGGTCGATGTTTTTGTTTGATTGTTTTGGGTCAGTTGGTTGGGTTTTATTGATAGCTATAGACAAGTGACAAGGCAATTTCTCATAGATTTACTCATATAAGTTCCCACTAATAAATGTGCTTTAACTCAAACATTTACAAGGCCTGGGTCATGGTCTTCCAAATTTCCTGTGGACTTTATGCTCCTGGAAAATCAGCTTGGGTTGAAACTTTAATATTTTTCTACATGAAAAGCTGGGGTCATTAACACTCCTTCATCACTTAGGAGAAAACAAACACATCTTCACCTATTTCTGAGACTCTTCCAGGAGTATATCATTTATAATTCAAATAAAAGCGAAACTGAGGAAAATGTCATTGCTATTGGCCAAAGCCTCTCCACCCATCCTCACAGACTCCCTGCTCATCCTCCTAAAGAGTCCCATGAGAAAAGGATCTCAATGTTTAACTTACGTATTCATTATAAGTCATGAGGCACAGGGAAAAGTAAAATTTGGCACTACCCATGAAGTGCTTTTTTAAATCATAGAATCTCAACTAGGAAACTCAAATGAAATTATTTCAAGAAATATGTATTCAACAAGGGAATTAACAAGTGTATGTTCGGCCTCCAAAACACCCCAGTGGGATTTCGGATAGGGCTCAGTGGGACACACATGATCAGCATGTGTAAAGTTCTGGGTTCGATTTGTAGCACTGCCAAACAAATTCTTATAACACCCCCATGTCTCATCAAAACTTGGTCTATATCATTCTGCTTTTAAAAAATTTTAAATACAGTTCTTAATTCAGTGCTTTGCACACTACAGAAAGCTGTGCTAGACTTTTCCTGCCCAATATTCTATTTTTCTGTGGTTTTTGTCACAGCTCAAATACCAATATATAGACTTAGTGGTAGATTTGGGTGGGGCTCTTACCCCATGTCCAGAAATGAAACAAACACTTCTCATAACTGAGCACAGTCAAAGCACTGAGCCTCGCTAGTTTCTCTGGCTTCAGGGTTTCAATGCTTACTCCAAGAAAGCTCTTGGAGCTCTCCCAGTCACATGGCACCTTTCACCTAAGTGACCAGCAGGTAAATACACCAGCAGCACCTGCTGTTGCACAATGGGGGATTCTGAGTCAGCAGCATTTACCAAGAGTAGAAAAAAGCCCAAAGAATGAGAGGGCTTCCATACAGGCATACCGAGTCATGTAATATTGAAGTGCTGATCCATGAACATCTACAGACAAATCAGTCCTGGACTTTAACTTCCTATGAACCAGCAAATTCCTAAAAGCACTTTGATCTCTTTTCTGTTACTTTTTAGTGAAATTTGCATAAGAGGTAAGGGGTTTTTGTTTCTTCTTTTCCGTGCGAATGACTCCCAAATGTAGGCTGGTGAGTTGTGCTTCCCTGCTAAAGGGGAAGTTGAAGCTGATTTATTTTTTTCTTAAGATTTATTTATTTATTATATGTAAGTACACTATAGCTGTCTTCAGACACCCCAGAAGAGGGTATCAGATCTTATTACAGATGATGGATGATTGTGAGCCATCATGTGGTTGCTGGGATTTGAACTCAGGACCTTTAGAAGAGCAGTCAGTGCTCTTAACCACTGAGCCATCTCTCCATCCACCATTTTATCATATGACAAAATGGGCACCTGGGTGTCTTGGCGCAAGATCATGAACCAATGACTGCCAGTGACTGGGTAGGAGATTAGCTTCTGGAGTGAGTTGCCAACCTCAGAGCAGCCTTTGGTTAGGTCTTGTAGCAAGAAAAAAGCAGGGGCTGATATTATTCTGTTGAGATGAAAGCTGAACTCTCCTAGGAGTAAACGTCTGTGGCTTACAACAGCTAAGAGTCCAGTGACCTTGGTTAAATAGCAACCTCTATGACTCAGTAACTCACCTCCACCAAGAAGTTAGCCCAGGTAAATGGTAACATATTTCCCAGCACTGAAATTAACAACAAAGTAAATCTAAATCATATGCCACAGAGCCATTATTTAGAGAACAAAAATCTTTAGTTGTTCCTTATAAAATCCCTCAGATTTTTTTTTCTTTCAGTCTGAGTATCAAACTCAGAATCTCACACATGCTGGTCAACTCGAGTACGGTTCACTCCCAAACTTTTATATTTCCAAATAGCATGAAGATAATAAACTGTATAATGACCACGAATATTTAATAAGTATCCTCTAGTTAAATAAATGGAACTTGAAAATATCATCCTGAGCCAGGTAACTCAGTCACAAAAGAATGAACCAGTATGTACTCACTGATAAGTGGTTATTAGCCCAAAAGTTCAGAATACCCAAGAGTCACTTCACAGCAAACACTGGGCTGAGCATGAGGTCCCAGATGGAGGAGTTGGAGAAGGGACTGAAGGAGCTGAGGGAGTTGGCAGCCCCATGGAGGGAGCAACAGTGTCCACTGGCCTGACCTCCTGATGCTCCCAGAGACTCGATCACCAAACCAAAGAATACACATGGAGGGACCCATGGTGCTGGCCACATATGTGGCAGAGGAGGGTCTTGTTAGCCATCAGGGGGAGCAGAGGCCCTTGGGCCTGAGGTGTTAGATGCCTCAGTACAGGGGGATGCCAAGGAGGGAAGATGAGAGTGGGTGGGTGGGTGGTTGGCGGAATAGCCCCATGGAGGCAGGGGAAAGGGGAGGGGGGTTCCAAAGGGGAGATCTGGAAAGGAGGAAACATTTGAAATGTAAATAAAGTATCAAAAAAAAAAAAGTATCCTCTATCTTTTCAGTCATTTCGTTTTCTCTGCCAATGATATGAGACATACAGATAGGTGATTCTTAAGAGTGCTCTGGTAAAAACTAAGTACCTATATTTATTCTTCTAAGAAAACCACCTATGTTTCTTTTAACGTGAATTAAAGTGAAGTGCAACTTAATTTTAAAGGTCCTGCCATTTCTCAGTATTGGTTTTATTCATGGTGATTTTTGAGTAATAGTTTAAAACATTAGTTGTCAACCTTCCTAATGCTGAAACACTTTAACACCGTTTCCTCATGCTGTGGTGATCCCCAACCATAAATTTATTTTTGTTACTACTTCACAACTGTAATTTTACTACTGTTGTGTTATGTAATGTAAATATGTGTTTTTTACAGTAGTCTTAGGTGATAGTCCCAAAGTGGTCGCGGCGACCCACAGGTTGAGAATCACTGGCTTAAAGCGTGCTAGTTTAGCAAGGTAGTTTTTGGTAAAGTCCTTTATTTCCCCCAGAGAAAACAATGTTACAGTGTCTACAAAACAAGGAGGGAGGGCAGGCAGAGAATGGCTTACACTAGGAGCTGCAGCCATCTGTCCACAGACAGAGGCTGAGGAAGCAGTGCTAAGTTCTGAAGGGAGAGCTCAACACATCTTGAAGCAGCATGGGCTAAACAAGAAGGTTCCTTTGAGAAATGTGTGTTTACATGGGATGTTACTTAGAAAATGCATAGCCAGTGTTGGGCTGGGCCCAAGTCCCCAGTCCCCAGGTAACCTTTTGTTTCCACCTCTACTGAAATTCTGAGTGAAAGACCAGCGCCAAACAAAGTGTACTTCAGAGAGGCTAGCTGTCTGCTCATCTAACAAAATGCTATATTTTTTCAGTCTGAGTATCAAACAAACTCAGAATCTCACACATGTTGATCCAGTGCCCTGCCACTTGCCAGTTATAATTTTTCTTAACTTTATATTTTATCTTCAATGAAGCTAAATAAACAATTCAGATGACTTAACTTTATGACTTCAAAACAACAAACCATGAAGTTTCTAGAACCTAAAAGTTCAACAGATTAGAAACAAAATTATATATTGAAAAATTCAACCTCTTTCACCATAATGCCTCAGGGTTGGAAAGTAATGTTAGCATTTTGTCTAAGCTCTGCCTCACAGTGACCTGGCAACAGCCAGGTATGGCTGACTCACTAAAAAAGGGGCTGCTCACTCCCCCTCCGTTCTAGCTTGTTCTTGCCTTCTTGCTACCACTCTATCCTCTCGCCCCTCCCCTCCCCCTCTCCAACTGCTCACGGCCTGCCTCTCCTCCTCCTCCTCCTCCTCCTCCTCCTCCTCCTCCTCCTCCCTCTCTCTCTCTCTCTCTCTCTCTCTCTCTCTCTCTCTCTCTCTCTCTCTGCCTTTCTACTATCCTCTCAACTCCCCTCCCCATGCCCTGAATAAACTCTATTCAACATTTTACAGTGGTTGTATCCTGTGGCTGGTCCCTCAGGGGGAAGAGATGCCTCAGCATGGGCCAGCAGAGGCAATCCCTGCCTCTGTACCTGACTACACATCCACCAAACATATTCCTTCTCTCCTTATCTGTTTATAAAACACAACAAAGCAATGTATGCAAGATTAAAGCAAACAAACAAAAAACCTCAAGTTCTGGAGAAAATCTAAAACAAGTTAGAGAATGTTAGTAGGTAGAATGCGCAGCAGAAGAGTGGCCAAGGGACCACAGTACACTGGGAGATTACAATGTAATGTCAATCCACGCCTGGAGCATCAGGCGATGCAAACGGGTACACTGGATTCCTGTTACCTCTCGGGAGTCCTGATAAAGAAACTCGGACATGGAGCATCAATTCTCCAAAGGGTAAACTTGGCACACTTCTCTCCAATTTGTTGAATTTTAAGTGGTCCATCAGTCAAAGCTCACAGGAAACTGATCTTTAAGCATCTATAAATGCTGGACTCTCATAAACTAGCTGAAGTCTCTTTATTAACCAACAGCAAACAGACTAGTTAGAAGCAATGATTGTGGCCTCATAGACTTATTGCCCAACACAGTGGGAAATTTTCATCTGTAGGAGAACAAGGACCTGCTGACTGTGTATTGTTATCTGAAAAGTTACAAATAGGTCCTGGAATTGTTTCATGAATCTTTGATGGAGATTCCTTGGGTTTTGTCTTTAATGAGTAATAAGATTGAAAGCAACCAAAATTTTATCAAGGAAGGATGGTTTAGTGTAGAAAGTGACAACGTGTAGACCTTTTGAAGAATTATCAAAACAATCACTCCAGAGGAACTTGTCCAGCACACAGTGAAGACATTGATGGAAAAGCCTGGAAGGGGTTCCCCAGGGCCTTTAAATTGTCAGGATGAATCTTGAAGATCAAGGTCTTCAATAATGTTTTCATTTTGCCTTCCAATATATATTGGCTATAAATTAAATGGAATATATAGAATTATTGAATAGACAGTATGACAGGAATATCTCTCCCAAAAAATCACATTTGTCTCAGAGAAAACAAAGCATCTACCAGTGTTGGTGTCAAATGCAAAATCTGTGTACCTCCGTAAGTATTTACCTCCACATGGTCTGCTCTTTCTTTCTCTTCCTTTCATGGAAAATATTTCCTTATACTTGAAGACACAGACACACAATGCCACTTCTTTACACAATGTCTTCTTTACACAATGTCTTGCTGGCTTGGACCCATGCTGACCTGGAACTCACAGAGCTCTGCTTGTCTCTGCCTCTCCACTAGTGCGATGAAAGATCTGAGCTACCATACTTTGCCAGCCAAGGCTTTTTTGAAGTCCTTTTTACTGACCTACACCTCGGACGTTTGGCAATCACCTTGTTCCCAATACTTATCTTACGGCACCTACACTAAAAGCAATGTTATTATACTAGGCCATGCATTCTTTTCTAGAAAGTCCTTTGTATATTTCTTACATTAAAGGACAGATGAATACTATTTCACAGCTAGAGAGTGAAAGGGAAATGGCTCAAGAGGGAAATAACACTCTTCAAAAACAAGTTCTGTCAACTCCATCACAAAGGCAGGCATGCGAAGAAGCAAATGCAGCCCAATGAAGTCAGATTTCAGTGGGCAAAAAGATGCACAGCTGAGCACAAAGGAAAGCAAAAATCAGACAACAGAATGATGGAAAATTACATCTCTGAACAAGTAGCTGCTTTCGAGTAATGCAGGAGAGTAACCAGGAAGTGTCAGAGATGCTGAGAAGACAATGAGAGGACCAGCAGACTCAGCCTGTGGCACACTGGATAAGGTAGCTCATGAAGGAGGTTAAGTCGATGCAGTTTCGTAGAACTCCAGTCCATTTTGTGGTTGCATCAAATAATTGTGTTAACAACTGAAAAGGAGAACCATTCCACGGCTAAGAAGAAATTGAAAGACAAGATATAAGACCTAATCTCATAGGAAGTGATCCTCTGAGCTGTAGAACCATTACCAATCATTTCTGAAGAGTCCCAAAAAACTTTAGAGAGAAAAAAAAATTACAAAACTCATCCGATTGCCAAAAACATATACACACAAAAACCACCAGATTGCTAGGAGGAGCATACTGAGAGCCTGAAACCAATTCCCACAAAAATAAAGCAACAGAGATTAGATAACAGGTTTGTTATCTTTTAAGGATGGATTACTGGCTGCTAAAAGCTAGCCACTGTGGGTACTATAATAAGGGCACACAACCATAGGCATGATTTTGACAGTGCTGCCAGGTTGGGTGTATTGAGACAGAGTTCACAGTTAGCATGCCAAGGTCTCAATGAGACCATGAAAATGTCTTCTATAACTAAAATCTGAAAAATCTTTCTACAGTGAGAATTTTTCACATAAGGAAATAGGGACCTGGGGAGTTCCCTGGGACATCTCAAAGCCAGGAAAGGTCAAGTCCAGGCTGGAAAAGGCCTGCTGTGGTGTCATGGAAACTCTAGTCCTCACAAGGAGGGCTAGACAAGGTGGGAAAGACTTGGTGATTCTTAAGTTAGGCGTGGTTCCTGTATTAGAAAAGTGGAGAAACATCAATAAAGTAGGCAGCTGACATGAGCCTGACACTTCGAAATGCCACCTCTTCTTTCTTCTCAGCCTCCACAGGCTGATCCCACCTAATAACCATATCACCAGGTACTGTTACTCCTCCTGCAAAGATAACCCACAGAGAAACACCATGCTCATGAAAGGCCCTAGAGATACCCAGAGCTCTGAATGCAGGGAAAGAAAAAAGCTGCTGTTATCAGAACTGAGCAGACCCAAGTACTTCACTGTGTGTTGCTCACATGAACATGCAGAAACAGGTCTGCTGCTGGCAGGCTGCTTTCAGTTCTAACAAGAGAATGCTGCAACAGGCCCACAGGGTTCTCAAGAGGCATCTCATTGATACACCAGCATCATCACAAGTACCATCAAGAGCACAGTCTCCACTTGAAGTAGACATGAAAGGCTGGTACTCAGATTTCACTAAAACACTTACATATTAAAACCAGTTTATAAAATTGCCAATTTATTTTTAAAATTCCTATCAGCAAGGAAAAATGTTAATACCATCAGGGGTGCTCTAACTCCTGGTATTAACTGTTTATCCACTTCTTTCTTTTTGTTTTTTGTTTTTGTTCTTGGATTTTTGAGACAGGGTTTCTCTGTGTAGCCCTGGCTGTCCTTGAACTCCCTTTGTAGACCAGGCTGGCCTCGAACTCAGAAATCCACCTACCTCTGCCTTATCTACTTCTTTAAATGACATATAAAACTGTTTAGTAAACTGAAACATGCAGGAATTCTTCAACCATCTTTAGACAGATCACATGAGGCATATTATAATAATATCTTATTAATAGTTGCGGCAGGATTTTCCCTGTCCAATCGATTTAAATATTAGTGCAGCAGGAGGCCTGTGATTGGACAGGGAAAAGGGAGGTGGAGCTAAGAGTTGCAAAGAGAGAGAGAGAGAGAGAGAGAGAGAAAGAGGGAAACACAATGGAGGAAGGACAGGAAAAAGATTCGGATCCCGTGTGGCTTTAAATAGCCGCAGGTAGCTATGAATATCATATAGGGATAGAATAATTGGGATAACTTGTCTGATCTAGGTGGGCAGCTTGTGTCATTATCAATTGGCTTTGAATTTATTGTGTGGGCATCCTGTGAATTGAGAATTTGTTGGTATATAAATCTGACCGGTTAATTATAAGTTTCTAGAGTTTTGTTTTACTGGGTTACTGGAAGGTGGGACCACTGACGACAGGGGCATTATGGCTGAGAGGATACAGGCGACACTGAACCAGCAAACTGGAGCTGGAAAGACCGCGGTCGCTGTTGGGGTTAGGCCTAGAGCAATGGAGGCAGTGGAGTTGGTGGGCAGAGAGTAGCTGGCTCAAGCCCAGGAACATTTTTTAATATTTCCCACAACAAGTTATGAAAGCTTCTGGAAACTAACAATTAAATTTTTAGGATTAAAATTCTGAGTTTAGAATTGTAAACTTAGCTACCATATTTTTTAAATGAATTTCTCATAAGATACTACAATTGAAGTTTTCTACTGTGGGAGAGGATTCTCTGCTTTGACAATGTATTTGGAGGATACTTGACAGTAGTCGCTAGGAGTCGAGCTTCCCATGTTGATCAAAGTAGGAAGAAGACCTAGCCATATTTCTTGCTAGTTAGCTGTGTGACTGTGGTAGTTACTGTGTAATCAAGCCTGGTTCATTTGCCTGTGAAGATGAGAAAGGTAATAACCATCTTCCTCAGGGAGATGTCCTGAGGACTTAGAGTAGACATATTTTAAAAGAACCTAGCACTGTGAACAAGTAGCTAAAGAGAACCCACAAACCACCAAGTTATACAACACATTATAGGCCCAAGATGGCCAGGCTATAAATGATCTAGTGTGACACACACCCTGCTTGACAAACATCACTATACTTCTGCCATTACAGAGAGGCCAGTCTTCTGATCTCCCTGAGGGATGTCTCTGATGGATGGTCCCTATTGGCCAACAAGCCTAATCTCATACCTCCTCCTCAATCCTAAAAATATCCTTCTCAGAGTTCTATAATCTCCCTCATGGCATGGCAGGGATTTCTGGCTTCCCTTTAAGCCAAGGCTCCAAAAGAATTGCCTATAATCTTGGACTCCATTAAAATACAATGGACTTCTCCCACCTGTACATAAGAGCTGCTTTTACTCAGTCATTCACTGGTGACCTCCAAGAGGTTGTGTGTGTGTGTGTGTGTGTGTGTATACATGGTTGTGTGTGTGTGTGCCGGTGTCACTATATGTATGTATGTGGTCATGTGTGTGTGTGTATGGAGTCATGTGTGTATGTGTCTGTGTCTATGTGTGTGTATATAGTCATGTGTGTGTATATAGTAATGTGTGTCTGTCTGTCTGTCTGTCTGTCCCAGCATTGGTATCACAAATGCTTGCCACCATGCTTGGCTTTTCTTACATGAGTTCTGGGACTTGAACTCAGGACCTTATACTTGCAGGTGAACATTCTGTCAGTGGTGCTATCTCTACATTTTCCAAATGGTCAGTCTTAATGGATGCCTTTTAGTCCTCACCATGTGCACATGGTCTAGTTGCAGGATGCCAACTCAGGTTCAGTCTTCATCTACACTTACTCTCTGCTGCTGCTTTCTAAACTGCTGAACCTTCCTTCCTCTTTGACACATTCTATTTGTGTAGTTGCCATGACTCCTTCTCCTTTGGGCTCCTTCTGCTTCCCTTTCTGTACTAGACCACTAAATGCTGAAGTTTCAACTTGGTTCCTTACTCCCAATTTCTATTCAATGTTGACTTTATGCTCTCTGCCTATAGGATCACATCCCTTCCCATGGTTGGAGCCAAGAACTCTTAAGCTTCCATGTCAGCCCAAACCCACTCTGTTTTCTCTCCAGGCTCCCACATCCAACTGTGAATTTAGTGGTCCCATTGGATATCTCGCAAGTATCCCAAGCCTACTTATATCATTAGATTCCCTCACAAAACTGCTATTAATGGTTGTTCCATACATCTAGCTATTAATGGTTGTTCCATACATTTAGCTCTTAATGGTTATTCCATACATCTAGCTATTCATTCTAAACTTGAATACGGCCATGCAGCCTCGCATGACTGTCCTTACAAGTCTCTTCTCTTTGGAACATTTCTCCTTTAAAGCATTCTGCACAAGATGCCCTGACTGCCTTGCAAACACAGGAGGAAGGTTTTTGTCACTTTCTGGCCTTTTCAGCTAAGCATTTCCCCTCCCTAGAATAGGTCTGGAGCTCACCTTCTAAATTCAATGATTACCTGGAGAGTTCCTGCTCATAATCAAATTATTAAACAACACTAATGGCACACATTGTCCCCGGTATAAAGAATATCACGTGATCACTCCGTCAGCAGTGTGCTTTCTTCGGCTGACGAAATTACCCTGAAACATCACAGTACATCTGCCTCATATCACATGTTATGTAACATCTAAAACAACCCTCTGTAGACGTAAACTGTAAAGTATATGTTCTGTGCAGTTGTCACAATCAACCCAGAGAGTCTCACACGTGTAGAAAAAGGGGGGGGGGGGGAATGAGAGCTGATGTAAAGCATCCACAGCTGTTACTGGATGTAAATGACTGCATGTGTTCAAAGGGGATCTACTTTAGTTCGATTCTGTTGTATACCACAGATGTATTCTGTATGATTAAATGTATTTAAATATGTGGACAAATTATATTTGCAAAAGCCAGAGTAATGATTCATCAACATAATGTTTTTCTTTAGTTTGGAAAAAAGTTAAAACACAAATAAATGGCCTTTTGGTACCTCACAAATTCAAATGGTTACAATTTGTGTTCTAGTAAATAAAACTCATAGAAACATTTGAAAGTTTTATTTACATAATCAATATGCAACTGAGGGCTTTGCATATCTAAATGACTTAGGTGACCATTCTCTGTACCTCAACACTTCCTGCCTCATCTTACCCCATCTCCCTACTCCCAGTCAGATATGACTTTTCTTCAAATAAAATCATATGCAAGAACAGAATTTATTGAGCAAAGGCCATTTCCTTCCCTCTACTCCCTCCTGCTTCAGCAGCCACTAGACATTGCCGTCTTGCTTCAGAATAAACTTCTTCATTCAACTCACCCTCATCCCCCGAAACACTGAGATGGTTGCTCCCTGTTTCTGGCATCTTTACTTTTTGGCTTGATGCGGAATCAAGTTTGCAAATCATGGACCAACCTGTACCTTATCAGTTCTCCTTAAACCCGCTACACATTCCAGTTCAGTTTTGATTTAGGTATGAGATGGGAAAAATGAAAACAAGCACACAACACTGCTGTCCGCTCAACAAGGACGTACCACTAAAGACAAAGACTGGAGAACACCGTACTAAATGAATTCTGTCAGACATTTCTCATTTGTGACGCCTAGTCTTTATATATCCATAAAATCATGTATGAACAAAGGACATAAATGGAGATGTGAAACTGTGTGTGTGGGGGGGGGGCAACTAACGAGAAGGGAAGGGCGAAGAAAAGAGAGGGTAGTGAGGTAATGAGCCATGACTGTCTAGTTCGTGTAATCTCTATATTGAACTATAAACGGAAAAGAGAAGTGTGTAAAAATGCCCACAGCTCAAGACTGTCAGCACTTTCATGCCAGATATAACTAAGAAAAATCCCACAATGAATATAGAGACAAAATAAACAATAAGCGAATGGCTGTCAAACCACACAAAGACAAGGTCAGAAGACTCTGCTGTTGCTGTGTCAGGCAGTGCCTTCAAAACCATAGCGTCTCTAGTTTGTTCCAAAGTTCTTAAGAAAACCTTTATATGAAACATCACAATATACAAATCTAGTACTTAAATACATTTAATTGATTTATCACTTAATTGGTGATTCTTACTTATCCTTGTACTTAGAACTCAAAAGGTTCTGTAAAATGCAAATCAACATGGCTTCATGGTGAATTCAACATAATGATCAAGTGTGGAAGAGAGGTCAGATAAAAGGGCTGAGACTTGCATCTACAGCCAATCAGTTACTTGACCCTGAGCTAGTGGCATAGCACATCTAAGGTGTAACACCTTTGTCAATAAGGATGGTAATGGGAACTACTCCGTGAGGTTATGAGGCTACAGAGAATGCAAATCAGTCTCTGTCAAATGGTAAATAATCTACGAACTATTATTCACAGCAAACAACTAA
Source organism: Rhynchomys soricoides (assembly GCA_019843965.1). Classification (NCBI taxonomy): domain Eukaryota; kingdom Metazoa; phylum Chordata; class Mammalia; order Rodentia; family Muridae; genus Rhynchomys; species Rhynchomys soricoides. The sequence goes on from JADRCH010000176.1 coordinate 1,525,267, forward strand.
CTCACAACTGATGAGTATGACACTTTACTAGGGGGCTAGACTTTTGTTAGGAACTGAGAAACTGGAAAAGAACTAACAGTAAATAATACTTTACAAATAAGGCGGAGAAAACAACAGTGTTACTGGATATGCTCCAAGACTGACTATGTCAAGGGCCTCAAGAGAGGTTTAGAATGGTCCTTAAGGCCCTTAACACCCTCAGGGTCCAGTAAGAAGAAGAATGAAACTGGAAAAGCCCCAAGAGGTAATGCCCCAGCTCAGGGTGGGGTTTCCAGCATGATACACACATAACAGGATATAGCAAGTGCATGATGAAGAACGCAGGAAGGTTTTGAAAAGGGAGCGAAGTATAAGAAACAGAGAAACCAGGGGAAGGGATCAGAACAGTGGGGATAGGAGGGAGCCAAGTAATGCTAAATCACAACTAGGACACACGTGGGACTTGTCTGAACCCTCATCAGCCAAGACGCTTGGGAGGACCCTCGGTCAGCACTTAAGACATGAGGATGGTGGAAAGACGGTTGCTTAGTGGAATTTTCACACGCAGGTCGTTAGGAGAAAAGAAGGAAACCTCCTAAAGTTGAATATGGGAGTATATATCTGTAATTTCAGCACTTACAAAGCTGAGGCAGGAGGATGGTAAGTTTGAGGCCAGTGTGGACTGTATGGAGGGAGTCTGAAGAAAAAAAAAAAAAAAAGAAGGGGGAATGGGATTTCTGCTAAAATCATCGATGGTTGAGTTTCAAGTGGGAGCTATGACATTCCTCAGTTGGAGCACAAAGCTCCAGTCCATAACCCAGTTTTATTTTATTGAAATTCATTCTGCCAGCAACAGTGAAAGGTGGCAGGTGTGTATGTGTCTTCTGTGATATTTGCTGCTTGGAACAAAAGTACTCCAGACTGTGCTGCTTAAACTATTATTTCTTATGACTAAATAAAGTCTAGATGCTGATCAATTTGACTCCTGCATCCTGACTCCAGGGCCCTCTTCCTGGTTGATGGATGGGCTCTTTCTTGTCCTGTACTCTCATCAGCCCTATTACACAGCCTGATGACTTCCAAGAGGTTCTTCCTATTGATACTATTGCATCAAGCACTTAGTTTTGTATATAAATTCTAGGAGTAGTAGCACAAATACTGAGTTCATAGTAATGAGAAAAAGTGAACTCAGGGCCACAGACAAAACATTCACACAGAGATTACATTTTAACCTTTAAGATTTAAAGTAAATCTTTAAAAAAAAAGAAAAAGAAACACAAATGTATACAGAATGCATGCACATGTGAGTGTACACACACACACAGAACCCAGGTATCACGGTACAAGGATAGCTTACCACACTTATCTTCCTTGACAATCTGTGTCACTTCATGTTGGACGTCATCAAAAACATGTTTCTTGACCAATTTCAAGAATTATACAAACTCCTACAATTTACACGTGTTTCTTTTATATCAGACATGGCCCTGAATTCACAGTCTTCCCACCTCTCCGGCTTGTGGACTGCAAGCAAATGCCATCACACAAAGTTCAATAAGCACTTATTTTTATAGTATTGTTCTACAGATCATGTATTTTAAAGTTGGTTAGAAAATTTAAAAAATGTGAGTGTTTTTGCTCCATGTATGTATTTCACTATGTGTACCGGGTACCTGGTGTGTTCCAAAGGTGTTGGATCACCTGGAACTGGAGTTATGGATGGTTATGAGCCACCACGTGGGTGCTGCAAACTGAACCCAGTTCTCTGCCAGAGCCACCTCAACCAGCCCAAGGCTATAATTTTTAGCTCACTGAATCCTCTTAACAACCTCATCAAGGAAATAGTACTATTACATCCATCTTAGAGACATTTTTAAAAAAGCAACAACAACAAAACCTATGGCTGAGATCCATGGCTAGTAAGTAGCTCCACAGGAACCTGTAGGAGGCCCCAAGGCACAACCAGCCTGAGCTTCATGACAACAGTGTGGTGGAGGGTTGTTAAGTTAATTTACTGATCTTCTAGGATGTGGAATATCCAGACTCACCTGAGATTTCAGGCTAAACACACATGGTGTTAACCCTTAGCTAACCTTAATATGGAGCCATGATGCTGTAGTGTGCGAACACACCCTTAGAAGATGCAAATGTTGGGGGTTGGAGAAAGGGCTAAACAGTTAAGAGCGCTGATTGCTCTTCCAAAGGTCCTGAGTTCAAATTCCAGCAACCATATGGTGGCTTACAACCATCATAATGAGATCTGATGCACTCTTCTGGGGTATCTGAAGACAGCTACAGCGAGCGGGGCCAGAGAGAGAAGAAAAAAGTGTCTGAAGACAGCTACAATGTCCTTACATATAATGAATAAATCTTTTTTTAAAAAAAGATGATGCAAATGTTAATACCCATTAGGTAAATAATTTCAAAGTCACTCAGTGGTATAAAGCAAACTCATTCCCAAGATACTAAACCGAAGGGCCTTATAGAACAACATAAAAATTTTAAAGCATGGTACACAATAAAAATTATTTAGTGAGTGTGTGTGTATACTTAAAATTTGTATGAGAAAATTTTCACAAGCTGTTTATTCTGACACTATATAACAAACTACAATTTCTATTTCATCCAGGTTACTCACTCTTAACCATTCTGTCCTCGTCTGTTAACCTGGTTAAAAAAATGAGAAATAACCTGAATGGGCATTTCCCTAAAGCAGATGTACAATGACCAGCACATATATAAGAATGGTTCTCTTCAGATGACTCAAATGTGAAGGCACTTACCATCACACACGATGACTAGCACCATGACTCGTATCAAACATGATACAAGTAAATACAAATGAAGCAAACAACACACAAATACAAATGTTCAGCATCATTAAGCATCAGGAAAATGAAATTTAAAAAACACAATAAGATGGCATGCGATCACATGTGAATGAGTGGGGGGGACGGAAGACAGAAATTCTCTCTCTCTCTCTCTCTCTCTCTCTCTCTCTCTCACACACACACACACACACACACACACACTGTTGGTAGGACCACTAGGAAACCAGCACAGGAGCCTCTCAAAAGCCTAGGTCCATCCAAACAAAGCAGTATAGCACTCCTATAATCCCAGCACTTGGGAATCTGAGACAGAAAGATTGGACGTTCAAAGCAATCCTCAACTATCCAGGAGCTTCAAGGCAGCCTGGGATCCAAGAGAACCAGTCAAGTAGATAACAGAGAAGATTTTGAACACAAAGAAATAAATACAGTAAATGTTTGTGGTTATAAACATGTCAGTTATTCTGATCTGATCATTACATAGTACATACATGCAATGAAATGTCACCCTATATCTCATAAATATATATGATCATGTGTCAATTAAAGATTTTAACTGCTACTTCCATCTACTGAATTGAACTCATGACCCACATACCTAGTGGGTTGTAACCTACAGCTTAAAAAGCAAAACGGTACTCGGGATTCAACCAAACTGCTCAACCTGCTCCTCGAAGGGAAGCAAAACACATGATTCTAACAGCTAATGGCTAAGTAGTCGCAAGGTCTTTTTTAATCACTAGGAAAAAGTTAATAATTTCCTGGAAACATTAGCAGGTCAAGCTTGACTGTAGATGTTTTTCCCAGTAATGAACAGCAATAATATGTAAATATTCCCTTAAGAGCTCCCTGGACTGATTAAAAAAAAAGATTTCAACAACAGCATGGTGCACACAAAAGTTTGATTAGTAAACCAGCCAAAGAAAGCAATGCTTTTGAAATACCCTTAATAGTTTTAAGATTAATAAATCACAGAGTACGGCAAACCTAATGGTGATAAAAATTAAGGCTCACTGTTTATAATCTACATTTAAGATGTAGACATATTCTGTCTTTCACGTGGTCACTAGATATTTAACTTTGGTTATATGCCAAAGACTGTGTTAGCTCATGGAGCCATTACAGAGTCTTTTCCTGCCAGGTGGCATTTTGAGAGGAGATGGACTATAAACCATAAACAAATCAGAACGATGTAGAATGTATTCCAGACCCTTTAGGCAGAGCTGTGGATCACTCTAAGCATGCTACCCAACAGGCAACCTGGACAATAGGTTTATCACATGTATTTAAGCTACCCATAAGATCAATGTGTGCATAAAGCAAACATTTGCAAAGGCACTTTGTAAAGTACCAGTAAATATTCACACACACGATTATCTTGTGTGAGCAGCAAGCACAGAGAAGCTGACAGAGTAAAACGAACTGGTAAGAAGGTATAGACTTAACAGTGACCACATCCTTAAATTGTGTCATTTACTTTTCAAGCACCAATACAGTGAAAACCTGTGATCTGAAGGGATATCTGAGTCCAACCGGTAATTGGTTTCTCCTAAAACTTCAGATGGACAGTCAAACGATGGCCAGCAGAATAAAACAGTCCACAGACTTAAGTTTAAAGGGCAACAGTTCACATGGCACCACACTGCCCACATGAGGGGCTCTTTCTAGGATCACATTATGCTCTGAGAATGGGGGGAGCAAGAGCATGCCCCTCTGGGCTCACCCAATGTGGCAGCATAGCCAGTCAGAACTTGTGTCAGGTATATTTCTATATTCATGTCTATTACGAGATGCCAGTCACTTTGAAGAAGATTGAATTCAAAACCCTGTCACGGAGGTGAAATATGCAGACTGTTTCTCCTCTATCACTATGGGTGGCTAATATGTCAATAGTAGCAATATTATAGATGAATTTACTTCATTAAATATAGTACAGGATGTCTTCAGAGCACAAACAAAATACTTTACAAAGGTCTTCTATAAACAACTTGAAATTCTAGAAGCTAGAGTGAATTCTTTTCCGTTTTAATTTACAATGGGCGAGGTTGGTTTTAAGCTGCCAGGATTCCCCACGGATGTCTGTCCCACCCACAGTATGAAGGACAGCGAGTCACACAGCCTGAGTTAACCTACAAAACAACTCTTACACTTTTCTACATATAGCATTATCCTTTTAGCTGAGAAACGTGTACGTGACCCTAGATGTGCAGGTATTATAAAACACAAATACAGATTAAACATTTACTGATAATAAATCATCTACTCACTTTAAAAGACACATGCATTTGTTTATTTTTATGTGATTACCTCTTAGCTGATAATTGAACATTTAGCATTTCCAATATTCTTCAGAAAAGATCCACATTTTTATTTTATAATTGTCAAGGCGGAGAATGTCACTCCATAAATACACAGCACAAAGGGAACAGGTATGTTTAAGGCCATTGCAGAAATGATTATATTATACATCCTGTCCTCATACCAAGCTTAGATCCATGAAATTTTTCTTTTAAGTTAAACTTAGCTCAGCAATTCAAACTGAAATTTAAAAAAAAAAATCAAGCATTTTGGTTTAGAGTGATGACTCAGTGGTTAAGAACACATACCATTCTCTCAGAGGACCCGAGTTCAACTCCTAGCACCCACATCTGGCAGCTTGCAACTACCTGTAACTCTACCTCCAGGGAACCTGACATCCTCTGTCCTCTTCATTCATATGGAGACATATACATATATACATAAATAAATAATAATAAAAATACAAGCATTATAACACAGTATACTCCAGACATACTAACTTGATACTTACATGCTAAGGAATAAGAGTAGGGAAATACTGTAGTCTTTGTTTTCTATAATTAAACTGTGTTTCTACAAAAGCAGAACACCTGTGTATACAGTAAACACAACAGACTGCAGTCTCAAATAGGAGCTGAGGTGTTTTAGGCAACATTCCCTAGCACTCAGTGGCACCACAGCACACACTCATGTGTCTGTGTTTGGATCCAAGGCTTTAGGGAAGCTGTGTAATGGAGCAGAGTCAAGCCACTCAGAACTCCCCAGAACTCATTTTACATTTGATTTGCAGTTACACTTTGGTCATTCTAAGTCGAGAAACCTTTCCTGGGTGCCAAGATTTTCAAGACCCTCACATTCAGTTATACCTCATCAGGGTGTGCCTACAGTTTAAGAAGCTATGTTCTACAAGATGCTTTTAGCTAAAACAGGATTGTGGAGCATAAGCTCTGGATGGGAACAGACAATGGTGGGCTCAGATGTTGCTTTTCTACCTACCTTATATCAACATTTTTAGGTCCCAATGTACATAAAAGCCTAATCCTATTTGGGGATAAAGGATTGTATTTATCAGATGTTTGGTATAAAAGATAATATGGATCTATTTTCAAAAGCCTTTCTTACATCAAGGCATGGAGGAAGAGGGTAATAGTTACACTGAATCCTGGACAAAGATGGTGATCACAGATAAAGGTAACAAGTCCAGGCCTCTGGTTACCTCAACATCTTCCTGGTAGTGCAGGGAATCTGCAACTCAGGTATGCCTCACTAAATCTATGACAGTGACTCTGATTACCAGTCACTGACTATAAAGTACCCTGGTGTTAAGCCAGCAGTATATCATTAATACTTTTTCCTCATGGACTTAGGGTCCAACTGTTAAATACATGCAAAATTCAGATTTTTCAAGGGCCTTTGAACTATATAATTCTACTTTATAATTTTCTACTCCCTAACTGTACAGCCTAAGCATCTCTGGGAAGCTCGTGACTTTTGGTTTATTATATAAGAGTTCCCTCCCTGATCTCAACAACAGGAGCAGCTCACCAGATGAGACCAGCCTGTGGGGATGAGGCTGAGGATCAAAGTACAGGCAGCCATCCGAGGAAGGCCTGGAATTAACTGTTTAAGCAGTTATTCACTGCACTGGGCAGTCTTCCTCTCTACACAGCTGTCTTGGTTTCTCTCTATTGGAACAGGAAAGTTTACCATGAATCTTTAAGAAGTATATAGTATGTATATTTGTTTGTTTGTTTTCAAGATAAAGTCTCACTATGCAGCTCTGGCTGTCCTGGAACTCACTAGGTAGACCACGCTGATCTCAAACTCATAGAGATCCATCTGCCTCTGCCTCCTGAGTGCTGGTATTAAAGGTGTGAACCACTATGCCTGGCTGGAGAGATGGCTCAGTGGTTATAAGAAATGATACAATAAAAACTTTACAGTGTAATATTCATATTCAGCAACTGGAGAAATGTAAAGGACATTTCAAGGACTTGTCCAGGGCTGTTTACTGAAGTGACTGCCACACATCAGTACCTGGGAGACTCAAGACTTCGAAGTCTTGGCCAGAGGCTGGCTGTGGGAGTGCAGCTTTAGTTATCAAGAGTGGGAGTGGGTGCTCAAGTGTGCTCTGAACTCTGCATCCTTATCATTGTAGCTGCTGACAGAGGGGGTTGGAACGCCACTGCTGGCCCTGACAGGGGCAGGTAAGAGAAGAAGCTGGGAGGGGCAGCTTTTTCTGCTTTTGGTGATAAGCCAAGAGGGGGTGGGGAGCCAGCAAGTCTGGGGAAGGCAGACCTCTGTGTAGAGCTTAGGCACTCAGGGTCTATTTGCCAGGCCTCCCAGACCTTGTAGAGGTAAAAAGTAACCTCTTGTAACCCTCCTGTAGTCTTCCCACAACCCCCCCCCCCACCCACCCACCATAGTCCTTCTAAAACTCCCAGAAAGTCCAGGAACCTCCTGGAGCATACCACATGGTTTAATGTCATCAAGTAACCCTTGATCCTGAAACATGGTATTTTCAAACAATGAAAAAAACTGTTTTCCACTTTTTGTTTTTCTGAGTATGGGTATAGGCGGGTGTATGCCTCAGCACTTGTCAAGAGGTAAAAGAGCAAACTGTGGGAGGGAGGTGTGCAGTCAGTCTCTCTTCCTATCATGGTTCTCAGGGACAAAATTCAGGTCATCCATCAGTCCCAACAGCAAGAGCCACTATATTGGCATGCGAAACATTTAAAGATGGGCTTGGGGTATAGTTTAGTAGTAGTGTGTATGTTTAGAATATTGGAGACCCTGGGAACAATCCTTAATACTACGTACACATACATATACACACACACACACACACACACACAAACACACGCACATGCAACACACACATATCACACAAACACAGTACAGACATACAACACAACACACACATATAGGCAAACATACCACACACAAACACCACACTCAACACATACATACACATGTAGCACACACAAACATGAAACACACACATACACACCACACACATCACACACACACATACACTCATACAAATACCACCCACACTCATACATGCACAGGCACACATGAACACACATACACACAGAGGTACACATGAAAATCACAGAGTGCAAACAGTATCAAATAAACATGGGAGTGGGGGAGCCCTATTTGGCACGAAAGTAAGAAATACCTGCATTTTAACAACAATGGAAGGCAGGCAAGCAGGATCACAATACTATCATCCTAGAGGACAGCAGCACAAGAAATAAACTTATTTAATAATTTTGTTCTTCATTTGGTGAATTTTATTTATTTTTGTTGTTAATGTTTTTCCTTTTTTTTTCTTTCTCTGTTTCCTTGTTTCTTTCTTTCCTTCCTTCCTTCCTTTCTTTTTGAGACTGGGTCTCACTGTATTATATTAGTCTTGTCTGGCTGTAGACAGACTGCTCTAAACACATAGGGACCCTGCTGCCTCTGCATCCTGAGTGCTGGGATTACAGGTGTGCATGACCATGCCTAGGCTTTCATTTGCTTTTTCAAGACTTGTTAAGGATCTAGGGGCTAATAAATGCATAGATAATTGAGCCTACAAATCCTTTGCAAAGACATAAAGAAAGGTCACAAGAGTCATCCAATCTCACTAAACAACTCTTTGGAAGCCTCTAAAAATCAGGTGGCCAAGATCAGGACATCTTAAAAGCTCGTCAGGACTTAAGCAGAGTAAATCCACCTAGTGGGAATCCACTGTCCCACTTCAAGGCTATACAGCTAGATTTCAAATAACTCATTCGACACAGGATTATTCAAGTATAACTATTTTTAATTTACTAAAGCTGGTCTGGGATTCACTACTGAGTCCAAATTCCTGTTGAACTTCAGACCTTCCTTCCTCAGTGTACTTCAGTCCCCTTCCGACTCCCAGAAGCTAGGAATCCAAGCTCCTGGTGCTATGCCTGTTTACAGTAGACTCTTAAACCTTGCTGTAAGTGAAAGGCACATCAATGAAGGAGAGGTTTGGTAAAAGAGTATTTACCAAAGAAACTCATACAATGCTTGTGAAACCACATGATAAAATAGCACAAAAGAAAACCAATGACTATTTACTAACGAGCAAGAAGGAAAATGGTTTGAAAGGAGTTTGGGGCCATCAGATACATACAGTGGTGGTGAGCTGAGCTTCTAGAAGAAACCTTGCCTTTACTCTGCTCTGAGCACAAAAGGTTTACAGAAAGGATGTAACTGACTTTAGAGAAAGAATGGGATTGCACCACTGTGGCCTTGCCCTTGGCCTGACTTTGTGTTTCTCCAGAGATTGCTCGGACTTGCTTGGACTGCCCTTAAGTACACTGCCCCAGAAAAATCCGCCTGTGTGGCCAGAAACTGGCTCTCAACGTAAGTTCCATTGGGCAATTCCTCTTTATAACAATTCCAGTTTCATCAGGAAGCATTTGGAAAGATTTAGACTCTGGGGAGGGGGAGGGGAGGATCCTTTTTTTTTTTTTTTTTTTTTTTGGGGGGGGGTTGTTTTAAATTTTGTAGAGGCTTTTTTTGCTGTTTTGCTTTGTGCTTTTTAAAAATGTCACCATTTCTGGCTTTCACTGTGTAGCTAAACTACAAGGTGACCTCTTCCTTTCTCCCGCCCCTTCCTTCCCCATTCTCTTCCTCTCTCTCCATCTTTGCTCTCTCTCCTTCCCTCTTCCTCCTCTTTTCTCGTCCGTCTCTCCCTTTCTCTGTATCTCTGTTTCTCTCTCTCTCTTCTTTGCCTTTCCTCTCTACATTTCCTAGTGTCTAATCTGTTAATTTATCTTAAGGTTCCACTGACGGTCTACCCAGGAAACTGCCAAGGTCACACAAAAGCATTGCTTTTCCTCTGACTTTCTTTCAGAAGAGGACAAGGTGCACATCACAAATGAGTGTATGCTTATAGGCTGAAAAGGCTTCTCCCTGTGTGGGTCTGCATGCTTTTAAGGGGCTCCCTTCACCGTTAGAGGACAAGAAGGTAACATGGAGCAGGCTGTTCATCATCAACCAGGTTAGTATTGGGAAGTGGAGATCCCTCTGTAGCCAGACTAGGGAAGCACTTTAGAACTGTCCCCACAGGCGCCAGTGGAGAGAAGGGAAAAGGAATGAACAGGAACCTAAGAACTCTGGCTTGAATTCTACATCGCATACAAAATTCAGCTCAAAATGGAACAAAACCTTAAATATAAAACAAAATATTATTTAAAACCTTTAGAAAATAAAGCAGAGAAGAATATCTTTAGAATCTAGGACAGGGACAGAAATGTCACCTTTGACACCTAAAGCACAATTCACAAAAGCAGAAACTGATAAACTGAATCAAAATGAAACTTAAAACTTTTGCTCTACTAAAAAGAAAAAAAAAAACTGTATTTTTTTTAAAGATTTATTTATTTATTTATCTTATGTTTATGAATACACTGTAGCTGTCTTCAGACACACCAGAAGAAGGTGTCAGATCACATTGTAGATGGTTGTGAGCCACCATGTGGTTGCTGGGAATTGAACTCAGGACTTCTGGAAGAGTAGTCAGTGCTCTTAACCTCTGAGCCATCTCTCCAGCCCGGAAAAAAAAAAAAAAAACAACAACAAAAAAAACCCAAGCTACTGGTTGTACCAGAATATTTGCAAACTGTCCATCCCATAAAAGACTATACATAAAATGTATAATAAGTCCCCCAAACAGTAAAAGCCAGGAGATTCAATTTAAAAAGATGGGTAAAAGCCATGTAGATAAATTTCACTGAAGATCTAGAGGTGGCAGTATTCATATGAACAGACACTCGTATGTGCACATAATGCTCATCAGGCATTAATTAAAACTGCAATGAACTCTTGCTGCACACTCCTTGAAATGGGTAAAGTAAGTGCCGACACCATCAAATGCTAGTGACAATGCGAACAGAGTCACTTATACATGGCTGGTGGGACTGTCATGTGATACAATCATTCATTCTGGAAAGACTGGCAGTTTCTTATAAAGTAAAATGTTAATTTATTATTGACCCAACAATTGAGTTTTTAACCTTGAGAAATGGAAACTTGTGTTCACTCAAAATTTGCAGACTGATGGTAATAAGTTCTGTTTATAAACAGCCCAAACTGGGGGGGAGGGGGTGGATGTTCTTCAATGGAAAAATGACTGAAAAGCTAACATCTGCCCATCCATGGAACAAAATCACTTAACACAAAGGGATCAATTATACACTGGTAATCCATACATGCAACAACTTGGGGAGATCACAAGTAAATCAGAGGGGAAAACAAGTCTAACTGCCAAAGGTATATGATTTCATTTATATGATAGTCTTCAATTGAGAAATTGAGTCTAAGAATCCACTAAGTAGTTAAAAAGGTGTCAGGCAGAGTAGGGGAAATGAGCACGGTTACAATAGGGCAGCACACAGTATCTGTTTTATAAAAACACCAGTCCAGGTTAACTGTGATACTCACCAACTAAATCTACTCACAAGATAGAACTGCACATAACTAAATATGCATGCCGCGCGCGCGCGCGCACACACACACACACACACACACACACACACACACGGCATCCCATTTCAATGTCAGTTACCTAGACGCGAAGCTTGTTACTACTAAGGGGAAGAGACTGAAGGATACAGGACTTCTCTACTATTACACACATCTACAAGGAAACAACGAGTTAGACAGCCCTTACTGGAATGTAATGTTTTTCTAGCGGCTCATCCATCACATGGCTGATTTCCTCCTCCCCCTATTTTGCTCTACTCCTAAGAGCAGGAAACACTCCGCTACAGTAAATACTTCAATTATTGCTTTCCTAAGTGCCTGATTTATTATTCTGACTGGAACAGGTCCTTTGGAGACAGCCTACATTTGAATACTGACTCTGGAGCTGCATGAAGTGGAGGAAACATTTTCTGAGTCTTACATGCCTTCTTTGTAAAATGGAGATAAAATAACCTATGTCCAGGGCTTATACTGAAGCTGTACAGCTAAAGCACTCATACACTGTAAGTCATCAATCTATTTTTTATCCTATTAAAAGTCTAAAACACAGCTTAATTTCTGGATAAATATATTGACCAAAAAAAAAAAAAATCTTTGGTTTTAGTTCCAAGACTTATAGTTTAGAAAACAGGAAGTGTACTTTACAAGCATAGATTGCGGGTTGGGGATTGAACGAGGCTAAATTCAGTTCTTAAGCATACCAATTAAGGAGTCCATAATGAGTACTTGAAACCTAGGCTCACTCTGAGGCCAATAGCATTATCGATCACTTAATTATGATTAGTGGCAGCCAAACAGCTGCTTGAGCCTGTGACAAGCCAAAGCAGCAGACTCTAATGACATCATCTCTCTAGTCCATCTACAAAACACGTGCTTCTTAGTAGGGGTTCTTCCTAAAGACTTACATATGTCAGATTTTAAACTAGTGCTCAGCCAACTGAGTTCCTGGCCAGCAGGAGCTAAGAACCTAGGGTTAAAACAGAAGTCCAAGCATCCTGCAGGTCAGCACCAACCTGCTATACCCTCTGAGAGGTTACAGCCCCAAAGAACCGTCAAAGGTAGAAAAGGGGTCATTTACAGGGGACAAAGTGGAGGATACTGAACTTTTGTTGGTCACCTGTTTTATTGCTGAACAATCACACAGAACACAAAGGGCCAAGTAATTCTCTGGGTCCAAGTCTTCTCCTTTGCTACTGTTTTAAGCACTGCACTGATATGCTACAAAATAAATGCTTACCGAGCAAAATAACTCTGTTTCCGTTCCTTCTGTTCCTTCTTCTCTTCCTTAGTAGCCATAGTACACAGCGAGACGTGCAAAGTATTTGGGAATGTCCTTGTTAGTCAGTGAGTCATATTCCTGTAATTAAAAAAAAAATAAAGCAACTATCACTTGAGACGTTTATAATGGCTAATAATATGCAGGATAAACCAGGGTGACATGGTCCAAAACAAATGATGGCTAAACTTTAGCCAGGAAACAGTCACATGAGTTAAGTACAAAATGCAAATGGGTTGGGAGCCAGGCAAACCACAACACTACAATTAGAAGGCTAAGCCACAAAGCAGACTAGGAATGGGAAACCAAACCAGGATGCTTTCTTCATAATTAACAGTAAGATCAAAACAAAAACTTCACTGACTAGAAGACTGAGGGTTAAAGCTACAGATGCTGCTTTTATAAATTTATTTTTAAAGTACCACACACATAATCTCTCTTTCCCATAATTCACTTCAAATAGTTCTCACGGGTAGTACGGAGATGTTTTATAGAAATACGTTTTGTTCAAAAGTAAAAATAACCTTGACATTCTCTTTACTTCAGTAACTTACATCCCACTTGAGCAAATGTGGAAACAAAAGCCCAGAGGAAACAAGTCTGCAAGCTGTGCCTTTCGGCATTTGCTCAGCCTCATCTAGCCAAACACCCTCAACTACCCTTGCTGTGGTGGCTTAAGCCAATAATAAAAGCTTGCTTATGGAGCAATCTTCCTTAAATACCACTTTCATCGTGCTAGTCCTCTGCTCACAATTCTCCAAGTCCACCCACTACCAGCTTCAGCAAGTTCAATTACTGACAGTGCTTTTGCATCCACACAAGTAGAGTACTGTTCATCGATCAAACGTAAATGTAAAGAAAGCAAAGCACATTTACAAAACAAAGTGGTCTGTCTTCATTTCAATTCAGTATGTTCCATACACGATATACATTATAGAAAAGGCACTATTATTTCATAGTTCAAGCTAAATGAGGCGTTAGTTAAGATTTGCTCTAATGGGATCTATTGTCTGTGTACAACTGCAACGTTATGAGAATCTACTGTTTCAGAGGAGACTACAGAAAGAACACTCAAAATTAGCATCCCAAGATGTACATGGCTTAAAATGTGTCAGATTAGACATGATAAAAATGCAATTTTTGTCAATTAAAAGCCTTAATGTTTTAAAATTATTTTTAATTACATGTATGTGTCTGTATGTGAATACATGCATGTAAGTGCAGGTACTCGCAGAGGTCAGAGACTTCAGATCCCCCTGGAGCTGGAATTAGAGGCAGTTGTGAGCTGTCTTCTATGCACACTGGGAATCAAACTTGGTTTTCTTCAAGAATAGCATATGCTCTTAACTGCTGAGTCATCATCTCTTTAAACCCTAAAGCCATCAATATTAAAAAAACAAACAAACCACTCAGCCTTATTTAGCCATCTGACACCTTCATTTCACACACTCAAGGATCTGGGTGCTACTGTGGGCTTCCCAAGACAGCTACAGGGAAGCGGTTGCACTTGAACCCAAGCAAGAGAACACAAGAGCTGCCTGCTGCCCAGCACCAAGTGTGCAGCAGTGTGAGACTGAAGAGAAAGGCATGGGAAGAATGCAGGTCATGGAAGAAAAACCTTGTTTGTCATGCTAAAGACCCACCCATCATCCCTGCTAGGCATCCTGCACTTCCCACTCTTTGAGGCTATTACTAGCCAGCTCTAGGTGAGCCCCAAGGACTGTATTTGCAGTAGCTATGCCATGAGCAAATACTCCATTGGCTACTCATGAGAACACCAATTTTCTCATCCCTGATATGAATGAAAGGAAGTCATAGGTATGATTCTTTCTCGGATCATTGTGGCAGGATCATGAACTGACAGTGACCTCCAACAGTGAAGACAGTAGAGTTGTCAGAACTTAGGGTTAAATGTGGTTAAAAAGACCAAGGCTGAAAACTAGGCAACAGCACTTGGTACAGAAAGGGGAATGAATTCGAGAAACACTCAAGAAGCAGGCAAATTGAGTCAGTGGTCTATTCAATATAAATAGCACAGTAGAGGGAGGCATGAAGGCTGCCATGTTTCTGCTTCAGATGGATTATGACAATGGAGCTACCATTCAGTATACAGGAAGAGGGTACCCTGTGTGTGGGGTGGTGTATGAGGAGATTCACGTATGGCTTCCAAGGGCCTGTGGGTGGTCAACTGGAGACAGTTTCTGGTCTTTTGGTTACAATGAAGGCACAGGACAAAAGTAAAAGCTAGAGAGAAAAGAAGAAAAAATTTGCAACATTTGGTTGTCATTAGGGCAAAAAGAAAGAAAAAAGAAAGAAAAAAACAACAAAAAAAACCCCCAATACTATGAGATCACCCTGGAAGCTTGGCACAAGCTGTGAAAAAAAAAAAATATATATATATATAAAAATAAAAATGAGAAATCAACTCCATGGAGAAAACAAGCAGGAGCAATAGCCAATGGATTGTAGCAACTTTGAGCTGTCGAAAAATAACACTCAGGATCTAGCACACAATGGCTCGATTTTGATGACGGTAATACAACAAAGCATACAAGGTAGTTAGGACTGTGCCGGGTAAAGAGAGATGAGGGACCCTGAGGTGGAGGAATAGGTAATCAGGAGGGTAGGAGTGAGAAAAGGAACCAATCTTGCTGTCATCTACCGTGTCTGTCACTGCAGCCTATAATCTTCATTATTAACCCTCAGAACAAACCACTCCATTCAGGAATCCTGTCTAAGTGGATGGGGAATGTGGAGTAGCTGGGATATCAACTAATTTCCCTCAGGAGAGCACCGAACAGGGATTTAGATCCAGTTTTGTACACTCTGGTGTCTTGTAATAAACTTTGGAGTCAAACGTAATGGGAGATGAGCCAAATAAATGTAACATGGGTCTACAATGGGCAGTGTTTCAGGCAAAGACCACACAGGCAAGACAAGTGTAGCTGGCCTTATCAGCTAGAACGGAGTCCAAAGAGCAGTCTGAGTGATATAAGAAAAAGGAAAGGCAGGAGCTGAACCTCCGACTCTAGTTACTCTATCCCACACTTTGGTTTGGATTCGGACTCTTTCTCAACTCTACCTTTTTCTTCATTCCTTTTCTGGGTGTGAGGTTACCTTGTTTCTACAGATCGAGCAGGAGCCTTTCTTGTGTGCCCCTTTCTCTCCTCTTCAGGAATGCACGCCATCTGCTATCTTCTACCTCAGGAGCATCATATGTGTGACAAACCTCTTCCTTTAGCTTCCACAGGCCAAACCAGAAGCTGCTTTCAGGCCAAACACCACCTTGGCTGCCACTGCAGCCAAGTATATGACTTTCCCTAAGTATATGGTACTACAATTGGTACCAATTCAGACTAAGTTATTTAAGCAAGAGGTCACATTAATCCAGACTTAGTGTTAAGAGCTCAACACAGGGTAAACTTTAAATGAGTTTGGTATATATAAATATTACATATAATATATAACAAATATATAAATATTATATACATAAAATAAATATTTTGATGGTGATATAGACTCCTTCCAGCTTCCTTTAGAGTCTTGAATTGATTCAAATCCTAGGCTCTCCATACTGCCTGGGCCATATGGCCTATTTTAAAGTTCTCTTCCAGAAGGTGCCAAAATGTTATGATCTCTGTTTATTAGATTTCTTCTCATGAATAAATATGAAGCTGTGACAAACTAATTGGAAAATTATTTATATTGAAAGCTGAGCCAGACACTAATATTTGACTCCAGAAGAAAAATATTGATAAAAATAGGCAAGGGAAAGACAAGGAAACAATCCGAGAACTGACATCTGGTGCTATGGTTCTGTTTAGAACTAAATGAGCCCAAGCCCAACCTTTCCCTACTTCCAATATTCTAGTAGATAAATCAAAATATGCTAATTTGGTTTGTTTTTCAGTCTTTGAATTTTAAAATGATTCTTAAAACAAGACAGATGTACTCATTTAATCTGTAAACACAGCACCAGATAAAACAGGGAGAGGTCCACACTGGACACTAGGAAAGGCCTTGCAGGGAACACCACACAGCAGCCTTCACGCTCCAGTGAGGAAGCAAAGCCCCTAACTCAGTCTCTAATAGGAACAGCATTTTCCGGGTAAGTGCTTATAATGGGCTTCTTAAAAGCCCTTCATTCACTTAATGTTGACTTATCACATCGATACACTCAAGACAAGAGTCTCCTGCAATTAGGGTCCATTGCAGACCTAAAAGTGTTTTCTGAGGGAGCTCGAGATAAATCATCTAAATGTTTTTGCTTTTTTTTTTTTTTTTCAATTTTAAACCAGAATGGCCAATATCAACCTAAATTCAGTTCATTTTTCAAAAACACAGAAAACTCTCCCCTCCTTAAAGCACCCAGACAAGGTTTTTTTAAAAAAAAAAAAAAAAAAAAAAATTCTGAGTACAGTGTCCTCTGTGTGAAACTGTAGTATCACTGACAGAATTCAAGGACAGAGCTAGTGGAGACGCCCTATTGAAGCAAGGCAGTGTGGACTGTACTGTGCTGCAAGGCCTCTGGGCTCACATCTGACACACTGTAGTCCTTGGGCAAGCAGATAAAACCAGGCAGGGCCAGTCCCCAAAGCCCATCAGTTGTTTCCTAATACACAGCTGAAATAATGACAGGCACACACGATGGGGGCTTAGTGACACCCAATCTGGCCCCTGCAGAACAGACCAAAATGTACCTTTTTATGCAGACACTTCCTTCCAGAAAATTACACATAGCAAAACGACAGGTATTCCTTCTCTCTTACAGCCACATTTAAACAATGGAAGGCTATTCAAAATTAACTATTAACCCAGGTCAGAAATTTAAATGTTTTTCTTTTTTCTTTTTTTCTTTTTTCTTTTTTTGGTATTTCAAGACAGGGTTTCTCTGTGTAGCCCTGGCTGTCCTGGAACTCACTCTGTAGACCAGGCTGGTCTTGAACTCAGAAATCCGCCTGCCTCTGCCTCCCAAGTACTGGGATTAAAGGCATGTGCCACCACTGCTCGGCTTGAATGTTTTTCTTAACAACAACAACAACAAAAACAAAAACATAGGAAGAAAGACAGAACCAAATCCAAATGTGTGCCACAAATCTGCAAGAAAGCCAAGAGACAAATTTAAAAAAATATATACGTAATCACACACAAAGAGCAACAGCCACAAAGCAGAGATGAGATGGCCAGAGAGAGCCACAGTTATGCCTGAGGCAAATTAACAAACAGGGAAAGGTTAAGAATCTGCCGAGGGTGTTGTCCCTAAGGAAATGCACCTAAGTGCATGAACTGCAAAGTAAGTGGGGGATCAATTCTCGGTCACTTTCTCTTCTTTGGAAACATGAATTAAACAAGAGAGTTTCAATGTACACTTACTGAATAGTGAGGAAATCCCACCCAACCCACTACATACTATAAATGAAGATCTATCTCAATTTGAACTGGTTATTTTACAAGTTCTAAGAAGGGGAAATTCATACGAGATCTCTCCAAGTCAAAAGACAGGAATCAGGAGTGATCAACTATGTAAGAAATGCTATAAACCTGGAAATGGGAAAGGGTTTAACTTCAACCTAAGTTAGAAAGAGGATTATGTAAACTATGCACTATCGGAAATTGCAAAGATCTCAAGGACAATGTTAAGAGATGATTCCCAAGTAGGAACCAGTGACCCCTGAGATTCAGCATGTCCTCGGAAAGCCACTCAGCAGAACCAGAGTGGATTCCTATAGAAACATCCACTGTGGACCAAATATCCTGCAGCAGGTGTGCTGAGGG
The DNA here is from genome assembly GCA_019843965.1 of Rhynchomys soricoides. Taxonomy (NCBI): domain Eukaryota; kingdom Metazoa; phylum Chordata; class Mammalia; order Rodentia; family Muridae; genus Rhynchomys; species Rhynchomys soricoides. The sequence goes on from JADRCH010000176.1 coordinate 1,543,936, forward strand.
AAGTCAGCCTTCAGCAGCCTGGAAGCTCAGGAAGGGCTGGAGGCAGTGGCTCATCAAGATTAAAGATGAAAAATGCATGCTCTGGTGTTGGCAGATACAAAGGCGTGCAGAGCACAGTGGGAGCCAATGACGGGCAGGAAGAGGGAGGACGACAAGGAGAGTCATAGGTGATGTCAGTGCTGGGTTATGAAGGAGGAGCAGGAGTCAGCAGGGGAATGCACAGGAAGTTGGCTGGAAGGAGGATGTGGAAGTGGATGTCTGGGAACAGGCAGGGCTTGGAGAACCCTGAGCCATCTTTATGGCTGGGTGCAGTGTTGAGTGGAAATGATGCTTAGGAATGTTAGTACAGCCAACCACCTTGACCTCCTCTTCCTAACTGATTAACGAAAACCCTATCTTAGAGAAACTAGGGATACAAGTGGCATGCTTCAACATAATAAAGGCTGTTTGCAGAAAGCCCATACATCAACGAAAATGGAGATAAACTCAAGGTACTTCCACTAAAATCAGAAACAGGATAAAAGTTTTCCACTCTCTCCATAACTATTCAATATATAGAATATATTACTATGTTAGAAAAATAAGATAGCTGATAAAGATCAAAGGGTTATAAACAGGAAGGGGAGAAGTGAAAGTATATTTATTTGTAGATGATATGATTTATAAGTGACCCTAAAAATTCTACCAAAGAACTTAGACAGTTGAGAAACACCTTCAGAAAAGTAGCAAGATACAAGATTAACACAGAGAAATCAATATGCTTTCTATGTACAAATGACAGACAGACAGAGAAGGAAATTAGGGAAACAACACATTCCACAATAGCCTCAAATAATATAAAATATCTTAGGGTGACTCTAACCAAGTAAATGAAAGACTTGTACAATAAAAATCTCAAGTTACTGAGAAAAAGAAATTGAAGAATATACCACAATATGGAAAGATTTTCCATGCTCATGTACAAGTAGGATTAATATAGTAAAAATGGCCATTCTACCAAAATCAAAATTCCAACACAATTCTCCATAGAACCTGGGAGGGCAATTTTCAGGTTCATATGGGAACAAACAAACAAACAAACCCCAAAAGAACAACTCAGAATAGCTAAAACATTCCTGGTAAACAAAAGATGGAGGGATCACCATCCCTGACCTCAAATTGTACTAAGAGCTATAGTAATAACAACAACAACAACAACAACAAGAAGCATGGTATCATTACAAAACCAGACATATAGACCAATGGAATCAAATTGAATTCCCAGACATAAGTCCATAATCTATGGATCTTATTTTTAATAAAGAAGCCAGAAATACACACTAGAAAATGTGTATATTAAAATAGAAAATAGAGGAATGTAAATAGATCCATACTTACTATTCTGCACAAAACTCAACTCCAAATGGATCAAAGATCTCAACATATGGCCAAATACACTAAATCTGATAGAAGAAAAAGTCTTGAATAAGTTGGCACATGTCAAACAGAACACCAATAACATAAGTACTAAGACAACAGTTAATAAGACCTCATGAAACTGAAAAACTTCTGTAAGGCAAAGAATGCTATCATTTGGTCAAAGTAGCAGACTACAAAATGGGAAAAGATTTTAGCAACTGTAGGGTAATAACTAAAATATATAAAGATCCCAGAAAACTGGACATTGAGAAAAAATAACCCAATTAGAAATGAGGTGTAGATATGAATAGATATTTCTCAAGAGAAAATGCAAATGGCTGAGAAACACTTTTTAAAATTGTTCAAAGTCCTTAGTCATGAGGAAAATGCAAATTAAAACCACTTTGAGATTTCATCTTATACAAACCAAAATGGCCCATATCAACAAAAGAAATGATGGCTCATGCTGGTGAGGATGTGGAGGAAGATAAACACTCACTCACCCATTGTTGGAGTGCAAACTTGTACAGCCGTTATGGAAATCAGTATGGTAGTTTCTCAGAAAGATGAATCAATTTACCTCAAGATTCAGTATATCCCTTTTGAGCATACACCCAAAAGACACTTCATCTTACTACAGGAAAACTTGTTCTACCATGTTCAGTTTTTGTTTGTTTTGTTTTTGTTTTTCGAGACAGGGTTTCTCTATGTAGCCCTGGCTGTCCTGGAACTCACTCTGTAGACCAGGCTGGCCTGGAACTCAGAAATCCACCTGCCTCTGCCTTCCAAGTGCTGGGATTAAAGGAGTGCGCCACCACTGCCCAGCCATGCTCAGTTTTGTTCTATTCATAATAGCCAGAAATTGTAATCAACCTAGATATCAATGGACAGACGAATAAATAAAGAAGATGTGGTACATTTCTACAGCATTAAAAAATCAAATCATGAAATTTGCAGGTAAATGGGTAGAATGAGAAAATCATCCTGAGTGAGGTAACTCAGACCTAGAAAAACAAAGATGGCATGCCTTCTGTAGAGAGACTGTCTTGTGCAATGTATGGAAGCATCACCTGTCAGTAAAATGCTGTCGGCCTGTTAGCCTAGGCAGGAAATAGGGAGGTGATTTCTGGAATAGAGTTAGGCACAAGAAGGATTCGCCCTGAACTCTGGGGAAGACATGAAACTGAAGGTGAAATAAGCATCCATGTGGCACTCACAGAAAAAATGGGATAATTGAGTTGTGAGCTAGCAGAAATGAGTCAAAGCTATTATTGGCCCAGGAATTTATTCACGTGTAAGAAGTCTCAGAGTCATTATTCCGGGAGCTTGGGTGCGGGTGGAAAAGTCCATGGTTACAGTATTCTTTTTGTGTGGATGTTAACTGTTAAGTCATTGAGATACAAGTTACAATCTATATAACATCAGAGGTAGAATGTAAGAGATGAGGAGGGAGGGTGAGAACTCCATAGGGAGGAGAAATAGAATAGTTATGGATGGGGGGGGCATACTGGAATGAAAGGATGAAACAGGGAGGGCAGAGGGGAGGAAGGGAGAGAATGCAGGGAGGAAGATAAAATTCAGGGTTATCTGAGAAGCCATATGGAAACCTAATACAAGAAAAGCTTCATTAAATGTATACATATATGAAAGGAATTGAATAAAATTGCCCCATAGAAGAGAAGAGAGACCCCCCAAATTGGCTATTAAAAAAGTTGCCGGTAATGGAACTAGTTTACAACTAATCAAGTTCTTGTCCAAAGGACTCCCATTGGAACACCCTGTCCCCCCTTCCCCCCCCAAAAAAAAAAAACCAAAAAACAACCCAGATGGCTCTCCTGGGTTGGCCCAGTAAGACAGTAAAGCTCTAGAGCTGAAGACAACTTACTGAACATGAAGTCAAGCTAGTGCCTACCTAGAGTCTTCGCCCCTATTGATTAGTATTCAGGGCACTAGAAGGTACTCACACTACCAAAGGAGAAAGGTAAACACCAACAAGTCCTTTGTTCTAAAAGAACAGACTACAAGACAGGCTGATGTAATAGTGGCACAGAGCTTGTGGGAGTAACCAACCAATACTTGATTTAAGTTAAGGTCCACTCCACAAGATGGAACCCATACCTAATGCTGCTTTGGTGACAGAGAACCTGAGCCTATATAGACCATGATCCTAGAGGAAAACCAAATACTGCAGTTCAGCTAAAGGAACACAGCAATAAAAAAAACTAACAAAAACATTATTTTATACTCATGTCTTGATCAGCCATCATCAGAGAAGCTACCTCCTGCAGCAGATAGGAAAAATTGCAGAGACCCATAGCCAGACAGCATGCAGAATGAGAGACCATGGAACATTCAGTCCTAAAGGGGATGTCTTCATCAAATCCCTCCCCTCAGAGATCGGGGAACCCTGTGCAAGAATAGGCAGAAAGAGTGTAAGAGCCAAGGACATGGAGGACAGCAAAAGGAATCAAGGTCTTCTAGGCACAAGGCTGGGCCACATAAAAACTATACTGTGGCAGCATGCACACAGCCTGCATGGGTCTGCATCAAATGGGGTCCTAGACTAAGAGGAGAAGTGGACACAAGCCTCCATCCTTAATCCAGATGCTACCTTCAATTGATAGCCACTTGCAAATGAAAAATTATTTTTTCTCTCCAAGGAAGTCTCACTAGGGAAACAAACTACTCTTAAGGGTAGGCCCTGTGCCCTGCAGTAGATGGCCAATGGACAAAATTAGATCAAGTGTCTTTGGAGGTTATTTGTTTCCTAATCTTAAATTGTGGTGGGTTTTGTTAGGTTGGTTTTAGGTTTTTACAGGATTCCTGAATATGCAAATATGTCTGTCTCTACATGTTGGCATTTCTGGTACTTTTTCTTTGGTTCTTTTTCTTGTTGAGCTGTTTGTCATATTTTGTTTGGTTTTAAGTGTTATTATTCCTTACATGCTTGGTATGATCTGGGATAGGAGGAAAAGTGGGGAAAACTGGGAGACATGGAGGAAGGGGAAATCATAACCAAATATTCTATGAAAAAAGTTCTAGTTTCAATAAAAGAAAAAGGTACATACGCAGCATAAAGAAGAGGAAGAAGTGAAGGAGGAGAGGAGGAGGAAGAGGAAAAGGAGTAGGAAGAGGAAGAGGAGGAGGAGGTCAGATCACATGGATCTGCATATTTCCAGAAGGTTTTTGAGGTGGGATGCTTCCTTAAGCAGTTGTTCACTTGTGTTTGTTTGGAATGTTATGCACACTGCATACAGCTTCTTCCTGTATGACAATATTGTTAGCACACTCTCAAGGAAGCAGCAGAGCTCACACAGCCTGCCTTGTCCACCTTGGGTAATGAGGTGTTGACCTGTAGGCTGCTCAGCTTTGCTCTGGATGGCAAAGTGAAAGTTGGGGTGAGCTCAGCATGTGGTTCCAAGAAACAAAGCTTAACACAGAGCATCTATAGCTGAGGTAGGAAGATGGCCTCTTTTTGAAGCCTAGGGTAGGATAAAGAGTGTGTTCTATGTCTGCCTAGGCTGAATCAAACAAGAAGATCCTATCGCAAGCAAGCACGCAAGCAAGCAAGCATGTAGCTGCCCAACAGCAGCTAGCCGTAGGAAGATAACTAGTTTGAAACAAGCACAGTTTGAAATTGAGCCAGCATTATGAAGTATTCTGATGTTGGGGGATGGGGGAGTTGGATGGAAATTAGCTATAATTTTCCAAAAATCTGGGTCAAGAAACAAGCATTTGGTAAATACTTGTTTTAAAAAAAGGTTTATTCCATGCAAAGATACTCCACAGAAAAGTCTCTATAGAATCCTGTGTAAAAATAATCTGTGGTAGTCTGGATTGTTCTGTTATGTACATCCCACCCCAAGCTCCTGTCATGCTTGCTATGCAGTACTTGCTTTTTACACTAGTACAGGGTTGTTTTTCTTTCTGTTGTTTTGATAAGATATTCTGACCCAAGAAACTTAAGGGAGAAGTGGTTTGTTTTGGCTCCCAGTTCCAGGTTACGGTCCATTTCCGAGAAGTCAGTGTCAGGAGGCAGCTGGTCATATTGCATCCATGGTTATGAGCAGAGACTGCTCCTTCAGTTCAGCACCCAAGGCTTAAAATGGTGCCTCCCACATTCAGGGTATGTCTTCCTAATTCAATTAACCCACAGGCCAGCCTAATCCCCGGTTGAGACTTCCTTCCCAGACAGTTGTAGATTTTGCCACACTGACAACCAACATTAACCAGCCCACCAAATTTGTCATGTGATGTCTGACCGGCAGAATAGACTGTGAACACTAATAAAGTTATTTATTCTAACCCAGAGCACCAAGTCTGGTGAATCGCTGCTCTCTATCTAATGAACCAGCTTTGGGTGACATGAAGAACAGACCTGGCCCTCAGCTCTGCCAAGCTCAGCAGAGATCAGCCAAACCGCAGTCAACCTGCAGGCTGGTCACTGTGGCATAAATTCCTGTGAATCTAAAGTCATTGAGGTTTGGAAGCTATTGCGTGGCAGTTTCAAAACCCAAAGCCCAGTGTGCCTTCAGGAACATCCTGACCCACATATGGAGTTTCATCAGAAAGACCAAAAATCACACAAAATGTAACTGTGTTTATATAGATTTCCAGCTACTCCTGAGATATTAGAACCCACAAAGAGAGGTAGCCAAATGACACAAACACCCAAGAGCCAGTCTTTCCTTCCACTTGTCCCACACCCAATTTACATAGCTATTGAATATTCACTGAGAAGACATCAGTTGACACGTTCTGTAGTCTTGGGATATTTGCCCAAAGACTTTTATATTCCTCAATGTTATGAGTTGAATAGAATCGCCACAAAACAGACTGAACTCACAATCTTCAGTCCTTCATACGGGGGCTCTATTTGGAAAGTAGGTCACTAAAAATGCAATTAGTTAAGATTAGGTCACTCTTCAGTACCTGGAGCCCTGATCAGTACAATGGCTTCTTTATAAAACACCATGCCTAAAACACAGGGAGAGAATGCTAGGTAAAGACATGGGCAGAGCTTAGAGTGATATGGCTAGAAGGTAAGGAAGGGCAAGGGCCACTAGCAAGTGACCAGTAGTAGAAGCAGCAAAGAGGGATTTCTCTACAGGTATCAGAGGGGATGTGTCCTTGCTGATAGGCAGATTGGAGGGCATATGCCTTCAGAACCGAGTTCTGACATATGCCTACAGAACATTTCTATGTTTTATAGATATTGTATTTTATATATAATCAGTACTTTGCCTACATGTATGCATTTGTACCATGCTCTCTGTGTTCCGAAAGGCCAGAAGAGGCTGTCAGATCTCCTAGAATTGGAGTTATAGTTTTGAGCCTCAATCTGGAGGCCGAGATTTGACTTTTGTTCTCTGCAAGAGCAACAAGTGTTCTTAACCAGTCATCTTTCCAGCCTCTATGTTTGTTGTTTTAAGCCACCCTTATAGTACATTGTCATTACAAACTAACATGAAAATATGCTGATTTTTAAATTACTTTTCTATATTATCACTATTCCAAAGGCATGCTGTTGCAAAACTTTACTTTCCCATCATGATTACTATGCTTCTGTCTCTAATCATTTAAAGGAAATATGAGAATGCCATTTAGGGAACTGGCAAATACTATACTTAGTAACAATGGACATTCATCCAGTCAACCCCAATAATAAGGAGTTAAGTGCATAAAAACTCACCTGATTACCAAGAAATTATTTCAACATAAGAGTTTAATGTAGTCTTAGAATATGTGGCTGTGTGTTATAATCCACATATCCTACCTTAACAATTTTCAATGAACAAACTCACACTGCTAGTTTCCTAGTGCACCCTTGCATGATGCGGCATTTTCTACTTCCTTCTTCTCCACTCTTTCCAATCAGACTGTGAATCTCGAAAAGGCATGGACTGTTTCCATGCTGTGCAGTATAAAGACAGGTTCACACACTAGGGTGGTATGCATGATAATGGCCCCCATAGGTTCACATATTGGAAGACTTGGTCCCACTAGGTGAAACTGTTTGGGAAGGATTAGAGATGGGGCCCCAGTGGAGGTGTGTCACTGGAGGTGAGCTTTAAGGTTTCAAAAGTAAATGCAATCCCCATTTAGTTCTCTATGCCTCATGCCTATGGATCAGGTTGCAAGCTCTCAGCTACTGCTCTAGCACCATGCCTGCTGCCATGCTAACCACCATGATGATAATAAGCCCCAGTAAACTCTTTTCTAAGTTGTTTTGGTCCTGGTGTCTCTTCACAGCCATGGAAAACTAAGACACACAGGAATATGCATCACAACTCCTAGCTGCAACTGGACACAGAATCTAACAAAAAAAATTAATTACCTAAAGTTGAGTTGGCGGAGGGAGGTATGTATATGTGAGACAGGCACCTGAGGCCAGTATACTATATTGGATCACTTGGAACTGTAGTTACAAGTGGTCGTGAGAAGTCTGACATGGCTGCTAGAAACCCAGCCTAGGTTCTCTATAAAAACAGCAAGCATTCTTAACCACTGAGCCATCTCTCCAGCCTGAAATTGACTCTAAAATGTCAAACAACAGAACCCAACCATAGGTAACAGAGCAGTAGTGCCTGTCACTATTCGGATCTGTACTTGAGCATATCCCACATCAGCAGAAGTATCCAAGTTTAAAATCCTATTTTCAGCAAATGGCAACAACAACAAAACCCATATCTTGTTCATCATACACACCTTATATAACATATAAACCAGAAATTATAAAGATGGAATAGCCATTCTAAATTTCTCTTTTCACAGCTTGTGAGGTGTTTGAGTCCCATTTTAGAACCACTGGTCGACACTATAAGAGCAGTTATATAAAACACTTCCTGGGGTTTTCATCCTTTCCAGAAAATAGGAGATCTACAAACTTCTAATAAATGTATAAACCTTAAATACATCCTCTGACAGGTTCATAAAACTATTACATCAAACGAGCAATGTTTTATAGATAACAACTAGGATTTGTTAGTAATTACTGGACCCCTATTGTTGAGTACACTGCCAACTATGCCACCCTTTGCAACTGAACAGTTCAGGTTTTAGATCTGTGGAAGGAAAATCTAGATCAGATTTTCAAGCCAGTAACCTAAGACTAAGAGAACCAAAACACATAATTTTCTAATCTTGAAAATAAGAAGCATGTACACAGCAGATGAATGAACCCAAAACTCATCAATCACTCCCAAGAGCATAAGCCACAGAGTAGTTTCCTATGTTCTTGTGCTCCATGCTAAAACAAACCAGAAGGCCATAGAGTAATGCAAGATGCAGTCCCCATAAGCTTACGGTAAGGACAGTTAGGCCATAAAGTGCTCCAGCATTCAGTTCCCTTAGAATGGGTAGCCTAGACAGTGTTTGCGAAATATCAGCCTAATGCAGATGACTGATCACAAAAATCTTTTCACTTGTTCTATCTTTCCAGAGAGGTTAGGCATTGAGCTCACTGGTAGAACACTTGAGGCTTTGTGTTCCATCTCCAGAACAGCAACACAGACACGCATCCATATATGCACGTACACACACACACCGCACACACAACACAACGTTGGGACAGGTCTATACACAAAGCAAGTTAAGTACAAGAAAATCCCAGCAGATTGTGTGTGGGTGAAGATCCTGAGGGAGTGAAATTACAGTAGCTTTGAAAAGAAGGGAAACTAAAACATGTCCAGCTGAGTAAACAATCTGTACAGACAAGTAAGGGTACAGAAATTCTATGACATACGTTTTGTGGCATTTTATAATCATCATTGCAAAACACGAACAAGTAGAATGTGGGGAAAATATAAATCACTCATGCACTCATCAAACAGAAGAAAAATGCTTTACTATTTCACCCTGTTTCGGGCCTTTCTTCTATGCCGCTCTACCATAAAATTAAGTTGCGGCCTCTCCTTCTGACACCTCTACTATACCCACCCATGCCTCCCAAAGAAACTGGGCTCACCACTGAACACATGATCTGATGCTTAATTATTATGACGATCTCTTACAGGGTAAAATATTGTTTAAAACCTTTATTTTGATGACTAAGTATATATGAACTGTCATTTTTTTTTGCAGTGTCATTTTTTTTTTTTTTTAAAAAAAAATGGTTTCACTATTGGATTTTTCTCAACTTTTCACAATAAGACAACAGCTAACAGAATTGCTTACTTTGCACCAGGCATCCTTCCCAGTACTTCACATAAATGATCTAATGTTCTAAGTGATGTAGGAGGCTAGATACTATTATTATCTTCATTTGACAGATAATTGAGAAGCTAACCTGCCTCAGTTCACATGGGCAGTGACAAACAGGAGGATGATCCTTACATCACTTGCTGTAGCATCCACTCTTACCTCATCTAGCATGCCACTGGCTTCTTTAGCACCATCCTGTGCACTCAGAAGAGAATCACTGGGCCTGAGAGATTCTAAGACTAAAATGTCTTCCACCTAATGGATAGCAACACACCCTCTAGCCTTCTGTGTGATATGAAACAATGTTTCCTTTGTCAGCACTGTTTCTGACTTTTATAATTTGATTACAATAAACTCAATCCTTTGATGCAATAAAGTCAATGTTTGCTCACATCTTAGCTATTTTAAATTCCTATTTGTGAATTTTTCATTTTCCTTCCCAACTATATATATATGCTTATATATATATATATATATATATATATATATAGTTTATATATACATATAGTTTAATATATATATATATTAAAGTTAAGACATATTAAATTAAAATTTGCAATGTGTCTCAAAACATCAAAACATGTTGCTAGCTATGTTTAGTGGGACCTAATAGATGGATATTCCTTGAGGAAATCACCACAGCTCAGCTGGAAATCCCTAAGAACAGAGAATTGAGCAGGTTCTCCCAATAGATAGAGCAATAGCCTGAATTGTGGCTACCAGGAAGTTGAGGCCACACCCATTCAGGCTCACGAGTATTTGCCTCTGGTACTCGGAACACTCTTGGTACCTTCCATCAACGTGTCTGCAACACAAGGTCAGAATTACAGAGGTTAACAAGGAGACCTGGAGTGAGCACAAACTGCAGAATTCTCCTGCATTCTTCCTGTGCCACAGAACACAGGAATTTGCTTGCGATAATAATTTACCAGCCAGAAATTTCACACAAACAGGGCTAAACACTGTCAAAGACTGTTAATAAGTCATGAAAGCCATCACCCCATTTAAGGCATTTTGTAATAAACTGGGTGCCTGACACACCCTCTAGGTTAGAATTTAAAATGTCTCACTAATGTAAGTTATTTTTTATGACGGGTTTTTATTCTGGATAGTCTATGTCGTCTATAGAGAGCAATGTTGAATACGTTCGATTTCCAAAGGATTCCTTTCTTCTTTTTAGAGCTCTAAATTTCATGACACTCTCTTTGGAACATTATCTCCTTTTAATACCAACCATAGAGAAAAGCCTAGCTTCAGAGGCAAGAAAGACACTCTCCCAAAGAGGGATCATGATGAATACGAAAGTTATTTTTGAAGAGTACAGGTACAATATTTGGTGAGAAGTTATTAAGCCATGATTACTAAACGTGGTAAGGACATGTATTATACTCCAGTTGGGTGAGATGGAAAGACAAAGAGGTGGCTAATATTTCAACTTTGTTTCGTGTTGCTGACCAAACTTACTTGTTAATTAAAATCATGACTCACTCTGAATAGGAAGACAAGTTTACTACTTATGAGAAATGCCTCGTTGTGGGACAGGCCCTGTGTGAGCCATTACAGATCCAGGAATTTACAGAATCTTAACGAAGAAAGGCCTCTGGAGTCGAAGCCTGAACCGTGTGGCTTGCTAAGAAAAATGGAGACTGGTGGTTTTGGTTTGGTTTGGTTTGGTTTGGCACAGTCTTACTAGGTAGCTCTATGTAGACAAGGCTAGCCTGAAACTCAGAGGAATCCATCGAACTGCCTCTACCTCCCACGGTCTGGGGAAGAGAAGTGTACCACCACATCCAGCCAAGATGTACTTCTAAAGAGAGAGAACCACAAGGAGAAGTATGCGTGGACATAAAGTGACAACTAGTTTTATATCACTAAAATAAAATTCTTAACATGGGGCCAATAAACAATCAAATACAGAGTATTGCACATAACACTGAATTCCCATCAGATGTTTTTAAAGGGTCCAGTCAGCAGTGGAAGGGGGCTTGTGTAAGAATGGGAGAGAAGATGAAGTCCTGTCATTGAGCCCAAGAAAACAAACTACAATACATGTGTTGCAGGGACCACGTAGAGAGTCTGAGAATGGAGCATTAGCAAGAAGGCTAAGATACAGACAGAAGCAGAATGTACGCTCTAGATCCTAAACACCTGAATTACCAGACCAGCAGTGGGAACAGGCAGAGTTGAAGAAATAGGAGTAGGCTTCCTGTCCACACTTGCATATGCAAAAAAAAAAAAAATCTCCCTGGAGGGTTTCAGCTGCAATCTCTGGCTACCCATGCCCAAGAATAGGAAAAAGACTGTGAATAGAAGAAGATAATTAACTGAGATGCCTCTATTCAAAACCTTCCTCTAACCTCCTGCTACAAGTCAAGTTGCACTTGAATGAAGATTGTTTGAGTCCAGGTTTCCAGCAATGACTGAGACAGGGGGGAGGGACACTGTTTTTGCTAGCCTGGGAGACAAACACGTCAAGCATAGTATCACACGGTGGTAAATAACTACTCACCTGGCACACAATTCAACCACTTTTAAGTTACCTGTCGTAACTACACAGTGAAGAGAGTCTGGCCAATTCACTTGGGAAATACAATCACTTAAATATGGTGGTAAATGAAAGAGATTCTGAGAAGTGTAATTTAATAGAGCAAAGCTAAGTCACACGGTTTGTGGACACAGAGGTCAGACTGGCCAGTAGAGAAATTGTCAAGCTAACTAGATTCACCCCTCTTTGGCTAAAAGTGACTTTTGAAAACTGTATAGAATCCAGATAGATAGTTCAGATATAAGTGAACTAAGTCGAATGGTTTCACCAACTCCAAATACTGGTAGATGTGCACTAGCTCAACAGTTTAAAAATAAGTAGAATTTAACTTTACAAAAGTGGAAATTAGTTTTATAAAACTACGAATACTGTTTCCCATTTGTCTGCTGTCTTAGGGTTTCTATTGCTTCAGTGAAACAGCATGACCAAAAAGCAGGTTGGGGAGGAAAGGGTTTATTTGGCTTACACTTCCACATTGCTGTTCATTATTGAAGGAAGTCAGAACAGGAACTCAAGCAGGTCAGGAACCTGGAGGCAGCAGCTTATGTAAAGGCCATGGAGGAGTGTTGCTTACTGGTTTGCTCACCATGGCTTTAGCAGCCTGCTTTGTTATAGAACCCGGGATCACCAGCCTAAGGATGACACCACCCACAATGGATTGAGTCTTCCTTCATTGATCACAAATTAAGAAAATGCCATACAGCTGCATCTCATGGAGGCATTTCCTCAGCTGAGGCTCCTTCCTCTCTGATGACTCTAGCTGTGTCAAGCTGACACACAAAACCAGCCAGTACAACTGACCCCTTGTCAGCTTGACACCCAAACACATCACTATTAAGCCTCAACCCTTCCTTTCTTATTCATCCCCAAGCTCTCACATTAAAAACATAAATAACTTTAAAAGTCTTTACAAATTCAAACACATTAAATTTTCAGTTCCTTTAAAATATCCAATCTCTTTTTTAAAATCCAAAATCTTTTAACTGTGGTCTCTAGTAAAATGCTTTCTTACTTCAGGAGGGGAAAATCAGGGCACAGCCACAATCAAATAAATGCAAAAATAAACTCCAACCATCCAATGTCTGAGATCCACTTACAATCTTAGGAGTTGGGTCTCCAGCTCTACCCTCTGCAGCACACACAGCTTGTCTTCTCAGCTCAGGCTGGCTCCACCTCACTGTTGCTACTGTTCTTATTGGTCATCTCATGGTACTGGCACCTACAAAACACTGGTGTCTTCTGATGGTGGGCTTCACTTTCACCAATAGCTTCTCATAGACTCTTCCTGATGCCAAGCCTCAACTTCTCTGCATGACCCCTTCAGCTCTGGGCCTTCAATTGCCACTGAGGCTGCAGACCTCTCCTGGCCTCTCACAGTGCTAAGCCTCAACTGTTCTCCAAGACCCCTTCATGCCTTCAAAACTGGTACCACCTGGGTGACTCTTATACATTAGCAAATCCAGCTGCCAGGAGGTACAACCATGGCTGCCTCTGGAACATAGTTTCTCTCTGCTCTCACAAAACACTTCTCAGAAGATTTCACCTCAGTGATGCTGGTCTCTTATCACTGCTAATTTCTTAGCTCCACCTAAATAGCACCAATTGTCCCAGTAATGTAAAGGTTTGATTTTTAGTTGTTCTGGTATCTTGTTAATCACAGCTGATTCTTCAGTGCCAGCTAACCTGAACCACAAATCTTAATCCAAAATAGCAAATGGCACTGATGGAGTCTTTAATCTTCCCTCTGAAATTCCCCAAGGCAGGCATCCTTTGCACTGTTTTCAACATTCTTAACTTCCAAACTCCTACAGAACAGACCACTGAGGTCTCAACACTCAATGTTTTTTCTAGGCCAAAGTTCAAAAGTCTTTCCACAAACCTCCCCCAAATAAGGTCAGGTCTGTCACAGCAATATGCCAGTACCCCGCTACCAACGTCTGCCTTAGTGTTTCTATTGCTGCAACAGAACACCATGATCAAAAAGCAAGTTGGGGAGGAAAGGGTATTGAAGGAAGTCAAGACAGGAACTCAAACAGGACTGAAACCTGAAGACAGGAGCTGATGCAAAGGCCATGGAAGGGTGCTTACTGGCTTGCTCAGCCTGCTTTCTTACAGAACCCAGGACCACCAACCCAGGGCGGTACCACCCACAATGGGCTGGGCCCTCCCTCCTTAATCATTAACTGAGAAAAATGCCTTACAGCTGGGTCTCATGGAGGCATTTCCTCAGCTGAGGCTCCTTCCTCTCTGATGACTCTAGCTTGTGTCAAGCTGACACACAAGACCAGCCAGTATCTCTACATACACAAGCTCCAATATACCAAAATTTTAATACTTGTGCAAAACTCATTTAATATAGCCAATTTGAAATGTGTTCATCAGAAGCGCCACGTGTTTGGGGGCCAACTGCAGTTCTTTCATTTATTCTGTCTCATGTTTTATATTTTTCTTCTTGTTCCATTAAGAATGAGTCATCTAAAATAATGTCATTCAATAAAATATGAGGAAATATAATTAGATACAAATCAGAATCAAGAGAAGCAGGGTAAAACAGAAGCTAACAGGAAAAAGAGGGAACTTTAGAAGACTAATAATACTAATCATATGCTTTTTCACATTGTCATTAGAATTTAAGTTGCAAGTTTGTCTGCCTCAAACTAGTCACCAAGACAGAAAGAGGGACATCTGCTTCTCTCTTTGCATAATGGAAATAATGTCACCCATATTAATTGTTCAGGGAACGGATGGCTTTGGCACCCAAAGCTCAACAGAATGCTTTGCATGGACTTTAAACAGGAGCTGTTGCAAGACCCCTCCCTCGCTCCCATCTATAAAGCGATCTGACAGTAGTTTCTTCCCCACAGTCTGTTACTTGAGGTCTCTCCAGTGTACAAAGTTTGGAAAGCTCTAACTGGACTCCTCCTGGTCTAAATAAGAAGAAGACAGGTAGATGGCAAGGCCTTTGTCAACTGAACCTCTGGAAACCATTCTCACCAATCAATCATATCAAATTTATAGACAATCCATATTCTCTTGTGTGTGCAGAAGCAAATCCATTTTGTGAACCCAGTGAGGAGGACAAATATTTTCCTCAGCCTTGTACTCCCCGTATTCGAAATGGAAGATTATCCAAATTTACTTCCGTGTGTTTTTTCCATAATACTTAAAATCTTGATTCTAGTACATGTGTGAATTGAGAGGATTCTGTTTAATTTAAAAAGACTAATAGGCGGTGAGAGTTGGAAAACCCACATTTAACCAAGCACAGACAGGTTTCTAAAAATGACAGACACCAGGAGGAAGATACAGAAATCCAGGCTTAGAAGTGCATTGCTGTGGTGGTGCATGTGGAGGCAGGGTTGCAGCTGGCTCTTGAGGCAAGACAACACATGAGTCACCACAACCTAAAGATGCTACACTTCCATTCAGGACACAGGAGATTTAAGAAAAAAAAAAAAAAATTAGAAGCTGCTCCTATAAGGAGGAAAAAGCTCTCATTTGGTTGACTAATTTCAGAGCACACAGAGCACATCGTGAAAGTTCTCAAGTTCTTCGTGTTAAACAAACAAGTAACTGTCCAGAAGTTAAAAGTAAAATGTTTGCAGGAGTAGGGGTTGGGGGTGAGGGAGTGATAGCTCAGCTGTCAAGAGCACTGGCAGAGAACCTGGGTTTAATCCCAAACCCCTACCTACATAGTGGCTCATCACAGTAAACTGGTCCCAGGAGATCTGACGCCCTCTTCTGCCCTTAACAGGCACTGCATGCATATGGTGCACAGACTCATCTGCAGGCAAGACACCCACACACAAATAAAAACTTCATTTTAAAGAAAGTAAAAGGTGTATTGGAACCACAGACTCTCTTAGAAAATAGCAGGTTCACCAGGACAAACAACACAAATGAATTACTCAATACCCCTGATTCTAAGTAAGATTCTAAATATGCCCTTATCTTTATTGGGCATGGTAACCTGCTTTGTTTTCATATATTATAACAAATTGATTTAATCACACTTTCTCTTCCTACAATATCCTCCGGTCTTCCTACCTTTTATCTAAAAGTTTTTCTTCACCCATCTGAAACAATCCAACGAGATTATAGAGAAGAAACAGCACTATACTGTGATTTACCAGAGTGTGTGAAAATAAGGATTGTGGGTAATATTCTGGGTAGTGAGGAAGAAGATGCATGAAAATTGGGGGTAGGGGGGATGGAAGGAAGGAAAGAAAATGAGGTGTTCCCTATTAGATACATGTGCCAAGGAGAGAGTGACAAGAAGCTAATGATGACTCACTACATTATGTGACAGGAAAACAAATGCCAAAACGAAAACCTTTACAACGTAAATGGAAGGCAAACAGAAATGGGTGGGGTTGTCTTTGCATCGAGTTTGGTCTCTTTTTTTTTTTTTGTGCATTTTTTGTTTTGTTTCTCTTTTTATCCTAAACATTTTTAAGCAGAAAAGGCACTGTGTCATCCAAAAACCTCAATTTATAGAGGAAAATAACTAAAACTAAGTTGTTTCTAAGACTGAGGATGTTGCTCAGACATGATTAGCCTAATACAAGGGAAGCCTTGGGCCTAATCTTAGATTTGGTCCCTAGCATCAAAAATAAGTAAGTAAGCAAGTAAATAAATCTGTATTTATATGATATATTTGAGGTCACTTTGGAACCATAGACACTTTTAAATATTTTGTTTTCATCTTTACCTTTAAATATATATATATATTTATATCACAGCTCAACTTTAAAACAAGTTACCTGTTACTTATTAACCAGATCACTGCTCCTTCTGAAATAACTTAAGAATTTTCTTTAAATGTAAATTCTGTCTTTTAAATTGTTTTCGAAAGCATAATTGAAACGGTATTGATTGCTATAATACTGGAAAGTGAGCACGAAGTGAACCTAAACAGGGAACTGCCTTCCTTGCTGCTGAAGCCAGAAATGCCAATGAAAAATAACCAAGTTCGCCTGTTATATAGAAAGAAGCGATTTTTAAAAATACAGTTAATTGCACTAACAATAACAACAAACATATACTATAATTTTAAATAGTTGGGTTATATACAACACATATCTTAAAATACAATTTCATTCATTCAACAAATAACCAACAAACAGCTATAAGGCATCCAACACTGGGGAATTACAGAATGGGAAGGGGGGGGAGGAGGAAGAAGGGAGGGGGAAGAAGAGGAACTGGTAATGATGGCGATTCTGTCCTCTTAGTATTTATATTGATTTAGTTCGCCAAAATCTCTAATCTGAAATAGTCCTTATAAAATTGGAGCTTACAATAGTTCATTTTTTTTTCAAAATTCTAAACATTATTACTTAATGTAGAATCCAAAACGTCAGCCTGAGAGGAAACAATTTTGCTAAAAGCCCTAACGTATGAATTTTACTTCAAGTACAGGGAAAAAGACTCAACCAGTTTCTCAGAAAGGCAAGGGTCAGCTCAGAGTTGGAGGTGAGGCTGGAGACAAGGCTGCCTCTGCTGGCTAACGAGAGCATCTTTCAGAGTCTCAACTCCCAACACCTGTATCAAACTTGCAGCTCTCAAACGCATAGGCTCCCGCCAGCCTCATCCATCACCTGGGTAATCTGATTTCTAAAAAGACTTCCCTTAAACTGGCACACAAAATGTTCAAATGTTTGCACCATTGACTTTATATACGACTCGGCTAGCTGTTAAATTACACAAAAATCCACAACCACTTCTAAATACCTCTAAAACAACAACCGTGGTCGTCTACATTTTAGCAAAAAGGACAGGAAGAACACATTTGCTGATCCTGCTTTTTAAAAATGCAAAGACATAGTCTACTTGAGCTCGTGAAAAAGGCAACGGTCTCCTCCTCGCAAAGAAGCCTGGAGCCAACCTATCCTTCCAAGCTCTCCCCAGCCCCCAACCGAGGATCCCCAGATTGTTGGCGAGGAGGGTCCAGAGCCCCTGAGCCCGGGCTCGGCCTCGAACGTTCCAAGCAAATCGTTTCGGGTCCCCCGGGGGCTGCGCCCAGCGCCATTAGCACACCTCGGAGCGCTGGCAGCCCAGGAAGGAGGCAAGTTTGGCTGCTGCTGGCCGCGGCACCGGTTCTTCTTGGCCTCAGCATCAGCAGCCGGTAGCCTCCAAGGCCTGGCCCCGCCTCGGCCACCTACCTACTGGGCGGGGTCGCGGGCTCCGCGGGTCGGGGCGAAGTGGCTCGGGCGCACGCATTTCTGGGAGCCGTGGCCTCTGCCGCCGGGCGCGGGGGAGCGCATCCTCCGGGGTGGGAGGAGGGAGAAGACGGTGAGTGGGGGGGAGAGGAAGGCTCGCCCGCCGAGGAGGAGCGAAGGGAGACTGCAGGAGCGGCGGGGTGCGCTCCTGAGGGGTTCCGGAGTGCCGATCTGGCCCGAGCAGCCGCCACCGGGATGCTCGAGGCCTCGCTCAGGTGCCTGCAGCGGCACCCACGGTCTGGGCACCAGGCGCGCACGGGGCGGAAGGCGGGGAGCTGCGGTGGCGCGACGCCCGCCCGGCGCCCGCCTCTAGCTCCGCCCGACCCAGGGCGCGCGCTGCACTCTGCTGCTGCAGGAACACGGCAGCTCAGCGGCCCGCCTTAGCGGTTCGGGCTGCAGCTTCGGCATCTTGCCTGCCCGGTGCGACCTCGGAGCCGCAGCCTGGAAGCCCTATGGTGGCTCGGGCCCCCCAACCCTGGGCCCAGTGGCTCCGCCCCGGAGTGCTGCGCGCGCGGCCTCCGCAGGCCCGGGCCCTTTGTGACGCTGCCCTGGTGCGACGGTCAGGCTGTCTGTGAACCAGGAACCGTCTGCTTACCTGGCCCCTAATCTCATCCCTTCTAGCTGACTACTGGCTGGATCTTGGAGGGAAGTTAACGCTTATGGTCACAGCTGGAGTTAGAGCCCTTAAAGTCCCTTTCCTTTCCCTTCCTGCTCTAGGACCAGGGAAAACCATAAATTCATCCTCTGTCTTTTCAGGTATTGCCTTTGGCAAAGGGGCCCACCGTCTCCTTCTCCTGTCCCTGGTACAACATCCTATAAGCTACCAACTTGTAATCGTTTTAGCCAAGTCAATGCAATGTAGCATTTGGGCAGTCCAGCTGGCTCTTGGCTGAGGCTGGAGAGCAGCTCAGTGGTGAGCCCAGGGGCCTGTGCCTGTGAGCTTCCAACCGTATTGGGTGCTGTTCCCTTTCCAGTCCAGTGTCTATCACTGCAAGATGACTCGGAGGATCTGGTCGTGAAGATCACTCTTAAATACAGGAAGAAAAGTGTGTGTGTGTGTGTGTGTGTGTGTGTGTGAATGCCTGGTGTGCCCCAAGCAATCAACACACACACTACGTAGAGGCCTCCCCAGGTTGCTGCTGCTTCTTGGTACTGCCTTTCTCTCTGGAGGGTGGAGCAAAGCACTGAACAGTCGTGACTTTGAGATTTCGGCAGCCCGTGATGTTACATGGTCATGCAAATATGGAATCACTTCCTGGTTTTGCATTGACCATCTGTAAATTCTGACATCAAGTTTACATATTTATGCTTTGAGTAGGAGAGACTTCTTTCCGTGTTCTTTAGACACCTTTTGGTAAATGATTTAGCCTTTAGCAAAGGAAGAAATGGATTCCTAAAATATAAAGACACGATTCTATTTGTATCAAAAAAAAAAAAAAAAAAAGTGACTTGAAGTCTCCAGAGAAATGGTATCTCACAATTTTTGATAAGTGCTTTTATGATTTTGAAATCTAAGCTTAATAAAAATAAATCTGAGAGCGCAAACACACACACACACACACACACACACACACACACACACACGAATGGTGACATAGCCCTGTAATCCCAGCTCTTGGGAGGAGGAGTTAGGAAGATAAGGAATTCAAGGCCAGCCTCAACTACTAATCTAGGCTGTTTAAAAGAAAGGAGAAATCATGTCAAGTCCGCGTTTCGATGCTAAGCTTTTTGCCAGATGCTAAGCTTTTTGCCAGGAGGTGGGTAACACCCAGGAGGTCAGGGTGGAACGGTGAGCTGTATTGCCCTGAGTGGGATGAGAGTCACATGATTCGGTCCTGTTCTGAGAACGGCTGGTGAATCTCAAGCCCCAATTCAGAATGACCTAATTTCAGGAAGGAAACCATACATGGTGCTGTTATGAAAAACATCTTGAAATCACTCAGGACAAGAACTTTGCTGTTTGCTTAACGAAGTGTGTAGACCTGAAGTGCAGGAACTGAGCTGCAGTCACTGTTTCCCATCCTTTAACTCCGTCAGCCCCCGTTTGTACCTATGAACCCAAGGTTCTGTTGAGAAGATAAAATAAGCCTTGATTTTTTTTTTTTTTCTCTTAGGGTAAAGTATAACTGCGAGTGTGTTTAAAGTGGTGACTTGCTGATGGCGTGTTCCCGAGCTTTTCCAAAGCAATGGCGATAAATGGCACTGTCTTCATTAGCTCCCCTGGGATTACATGATGGATCACATGCTAATGATAGCTTGTCACTACAGTGAGAGTCTGAACAGAGCAGGGGGTTGTGCTCACGTGGTTGGGGTGGGGTGCTTCTAATTGAAAGATTCTTTGGTCATTCTTTTTCTGTTACTGAGCATTGACTGATTCAACTGAGTCTTGTCTTCACACAGAAATCAGAATTAACATCATCTACCTCTCTCTTATCCAGTATAGTACCCATCAGTCAAATGTGGTCATTCAAACTTAATGAAATACAGTTGTTATGATTTTCAGTCTGTTAGTCACACATTAAGTTCTAAAGAGCCAAATAAAGCTTGTGATTGCCTTTTGGACAACACAGGACACAACATTAACTTATCACAGGAAATTCCTCTGGAATACTTGCCAAATTTCAATGGGTAGGAAAGAGATACAGAAAGAATTGGGGGTACAGTGTAGGAGGATGCCAGAGCAGGGAAGCAGGAGTGGGTGGGTGGGTGGGGAAAGACAGTCATCGAAGCAGGGGTAGGAGGATGGGATAGGGGGTTTCCGGAGGAGAAACCAGGAAAGGGGATAACATTTGAAATGTAAATAAATAAAATATCTAATAAGAAAAATAATAAAAAAAGAATCATGAGTAATTTGGGTGCAGCTAGATCAAATACTATTAGAATATATACTTAAGAACAGATAACCCTTAAGAATTCAGACTGCCTTTGGACTACAGCTTCACCATGTGCTGGCCTTGGATAAATTTCTAACTCTCTGATGCTTTATCTTCAAAGGTGGGATGATTGCAGCACCATCTTCACAGAGTCGGTATAGGGAATGAAGTAGTTCCTGGAGAGTATGTACAGCGTATAATGTGTAATCAATAGAGGTCAACTCTTATTATAATAGCATGTGTTCGGGTAATAAAGGTTTTCTTTTCAAAACGTGTATCCTTGAACTGGATACTATGGTCCACTTCTGTAATGCCAGCATTTAGGGAGATGGAGACAGGATTGTCAGTCCCAGGCCAGCCTGTGTTACATAGCAAAATCCTATCTTTAATTAGTAAAGTAATTGATTAAAGTAAAACGGTCTCCATAGCACCTCTCGATGTATCTGGCTAGTGGAAAGTGCTTGGTAAGTGATGGACAGTTGGAGCGTGGAGCCTGTGGTAAATATGAAGACCAGCTCTTCTCATAAAGGGAAGTTAGGGTGCAGCAGTTTGAGTGCACTAGACATGTTCTTTCTTCTTAAATAGCGAGACTTTGCCATAGATAGAGAGGTGGGAACACTTTAAGCAAGAAAGGGAGAAGGGAGTAGTGAATCACTTCACTTGCTCTGGTCTTCCTGTCTTCATGAAGTGGGAGACACCCGGATCTCTGTGTTCTTCAGAGTAATTTTCTAGAGGGCTTGGGTGTGCTTAGAGAGCATCAGTGATGATATGCAAATAGTATCGTTCTTACCTGTTTGTCTAGAGATAATTCTGCATCGAAGAATATGGCTAGTGTTTGTTTTAAAATGCAATATTGGCCATGTTTCATGGAACTGGAATTTCAAGAATATTGGTAAATATGGCTCTTAACCATTTGCTGATAAAGGTCCCTGATTAAGTAACGAGCTTAGGAGTCTGGGAAGATGGCTCAGTTGGTAAAACGCTTGCTATACAACCTAAGTCAACTCCCCAGTGCTCACAGAAAAGCTAGGGGTCTCAAAAAATAAGATGGATCGTAATAGAGGGATGTACCCGAAGTTCTCCTCTGCCCTACACACACACACACACACACACACACACACACACACACACACAAATAAATAAAGAATTAGGCTCACTGAAATATTGACAGTGATGGATATTTCTGTGCAAAGGTGTTTGAGTTGAATTGTGCACTGGATGAAAAGTTGAGGTTACTACCACACAGAGAGTTCACTCTTGGAGTGATAGTATTTAGAACTATTCTTCTATGCTTAGCTCAGAGAGAAATACATGTTCTCTCACCCTTGGACTTGGGCTGGTTGACACAGGCTGTCAGTGACACTGATGACAACTACATCTAAAGAGGTTAATTAACCTTTAATTAATATCTAAAGAGATAATTAACAAGGTTGAAGGCAGCAGCTCATTTTCACAAGCTGGGATCATTGTTGAATTGAAGTGTTTTTCAACCTGTGGGTTGTGACCCCTTACGAGTCGAATGACCTGTTCACAGGGGTCACCTAAGACCATTGGAAAACACAGATATTTACACTATGATTCATAACAGTAGCAAAATTACAGTTATGAAATAGCAATGACATAATTTTATGGTTGGGGGTTTCCACAACATGAGGAACTGTATTAAAGGGTCGAAATGTTAGGGGCCTTTAGAACTACTGACCTATTGGGTCACTAAGACACCATCTTGATTTTGAGAAAACATGAAAGAAACCAGATGTTGTGCCATACACCTGTAATCCTAGCACTGGAGAGCCAGAGACATTAAGATTTTAAGGGTCCGTGTGGTTGGTCATATGGTTAGTGCCTGCTCAATTTTGTAAGAAACTATCAAATTATTTTCCAGGACACTGTACCATTTTATAGAATTATCTATATGTATACATTATAAAAGATAGATTTGAATCTATTAAATAAATGTATGAAAGTATCTGATACATTTCTTTTTGTTATCCTGTAATTTCTTGGTTACTTCAACTGTCATATCCAGTTAAGCTATGACATTGGCAATCAAGGGCTGGAGAAATGGCTCAACAGGTAAGAACACTTCCTGCTCTTCCAAAAGACCTGAGTTTGGTTCTCAGCATTCAGATCTGCTGGCTCACAACTGCCTGAAACTCCAGCTTGAGGGAACCCAACGTCTTCTTCTGGCCTCTGTGGGCACCAGCACATATGTGGTACATATAGACTTACATAGCACTTACTTACATGTATGCATATACACATACACACACATTCATGCATAAATCCTTAAAACTGGCAGTCCCATTTGTTCATGTTGGTGCTTTGGCACAGTGCTTGAATGAAATCTACAAATCAGAAACTGGCTCCCTTGTGAGAAAATTAATAAAAAAACGAATCACTTGGCTCAAGGTTATTTGTTGTTCTACTTTGGAAAGAACAAGCTATTAGAAACAATACTATACAGTTATCAATGATGATAGAATGATACTCATATGAGGAATATGTTTTAAAAATAAATTGATAAAATAAAAAATAGTTACAATGTGCTACTCCTTGGTAAAAGTACAAAAGGGAACATTTAAAGAATAGAAGATATTTTAACTTCCCTAGGTTGCTTTAGAAAATACAAAATATATTTTGTACTAAATTATGTTTGGCCAGAAAGTTACAAAGTACTCTGTGTAGAGCAACATTCCAGAGGCCATGGGAACCAGTCCTAAAGTACCTTGAATGAACTTACAAAACAGGATAAGAACATATGAGCTCCAAAGGATGCAGACAAATGGAATAAAAACTAATGAGAGGAAGGGAAGTTCTTTACAAAAGGAGAATAAAACTAAGTGACCACCAATTTACACGCTCTACAGCAAGAAATTGATTCTGAATGGCATCACCAACAGAAACAGAAAATGTAGAAGCATCTAGTAGCAAAGGATCAAGTCCTCTAGTTGTCCTTGCTTTTCCAAATATTTATTAATGATGTGTCTTTACAATAGAGAAATATAGCAAGTGTCTCCACCAAGTCATCGAACTTACCATGTATTCTGTAATTGCTTTTAAAATTACCAAAAGACTTGTATCTTAAAATATCACATTTGTTAAAGGGCTGTAGTTCAGGAGTCCAGATTTCGCTGGACAGAAGCCAACATGATAACAAACCTGTTTTCCATTCAAAGCTTGGGGAAGAGTCTGCCTCTCTGTCCTTACCCACTTCCTTGGCTCCTGGTCCCTGAGCACAGGCTTACTGAAGCCAGTAATAGCTACTTGAGTCTCCTATGACATCACCTGGGCACTCTCCTGCCTCCCTCTTTCACTTTTAGGTACACATGATGATTTGGGGTCCTCCGAAGGTGATCCAGGAG
Organism: Rhynchomys soricoides; assembly: GCA_019843965.1. Lineage (NCBI taxonomy): Eukaryota > Metazoa > Chordata > Mammalia > Rodentia > Muridae > Rhynchomys > Rhynchomys soricoides. The sequence continues at coordinate 1,568,540 of JADRCH010000176.1, forward strand.
AGTTTTCTCCATCACAAGATACTTAATCACCCATGAAGTTCTTTTGCTATGTAAGATGGTGTCCTACATTTCATAGTAGGGCACACGCATAATAGGTTACCACTGCTATGATGAAACACCATGACCGAAAGCAAGTTGGGGAGAAAAGGGTTTTTGTTTTGTTTTGTTTTTGTTTTTGTTTTGGCTTGCACTTCCCCATCCTAGTCTGTCACTGAAGGAAGTCAAGGACAGGAAGCTGGAAGCAGTAGCTGATGCAGAGGCCATGCTGTGAATGGGGCAGGGTGCTGATGGATGGCTTGTTCCTCATGGATTGCTCAGCCTGCTTCCTTATAAAATCTGTGACTACCAGTGCAAGGTGCACCACCCACAATGTGTTGGGCCTTCCCACATCAATCACTAATTAAGAAAATGCCCTACAGGGCTGCCTATAGACTGACTTCATGGATGCATTTTCTCAACTGAGATTCTCTCATCTCAGATGACTATAGTCTTGCTCTGGGGACATGCGTGGACGAGGCATTCCTGTACTGGAGTAAACAACATTACAAGTGAGTGAAAGAGCTGGCACTGTACTTGTTCTGATAAAAAGCACTGAAGAAAATATCATTTATGGTAGGTTTCCTGCCAAAAGAAATATTTAGGTTGTGATACTTTCCAAAATAATTGCCCTCCATTATTAAAAAAAAAAAAAAATCAATGTTGCTAAAAGAAAATCAAAGCATACATATTAAAGAAATGAAACTGACTTAGATCTTGAATATTAAAAAAGACTATAAAGGATATTTCAGGACAACTGAAACTTTTGATTATTGATCTTATAATAAAAGCATTAGGAACTCAAATTTCCTGAGTTGATCATTTTACTGCTAGTTCTTATGAGATGATAAGTGTTAAAATATTTACCATGACATTGCAATAACCACAAGTGGCTCAGGAAGAAACAAACAAACATGGCAAAATACTAGCCATTAGTGAATCTAGCTTATTACTATAACATTAGTCAAGCTTAAAATATTCAATTAGCTACATTAAAATATTAAAAATAAAAAAACAAACAAACCCAAATGTCATCATTTTATGTATTCAGTAGAACAATATTATCATTTTAAAAAGGATCAATGTTTAAAAGGTATTGAGATTTTATTTCTTTACACTAAGGTTCGAAAAGCCAGTGGGAATTCAACGCTTGAATCACATCTAAATTAGTACTAGCTGCATTTCAGGGCCCTGGAGACACTCTGAAAGGCACTGAATGAACTGCACAGGTTCGCATGATTTTGGTCTACTCAAATTGTTTGGCAAAGTGGGAATGCATTTTCTATAAAAGTAGGACAAGGGGCCAATGGTGGCAGGGCACACATGCCTTTAATCACAGTTGGGAGGCAGAAAGAAGCGGATTTTTGTGAGTTCGAGGCAGCCTCGCGGACAGCCAGGGTCCACAGAGAAATCCTGTCTGGAAAAACAAACAATAAAATAATTAAATTAAATTACATTTAAAGCTACAATATAGAGTTAGCACAGGCCTTCAATCCTAGCTTTTAGGAGCAGAGGCAGGAAGGAAGATCTCTGTAAATTCGAGGCCACCCAGGGCTTGCAGACTTGTCTCAAAGTAGCCGAGGCATAGAAATAGTTTCACGGAACGCAATAGTAGGAGAAATTCAGGACATCTCCAGCGCCGCAGGCAGAAGGGGATCAGGTTTCAAGGGTCCCTTTTAGGGGCGGTTGTTAGATCCGCAGGAAAGTCGAAAAAGAGCCCTGATTTCCGGTGCTCATTCTTTACAGCAATCGAGTACATGCAAACAATTCAGGGAAAATCTGCCCTCTAGTGCTTGGAAGTATACCCAACACTTTAAATGAACCAAATAAAACAACAGAAGCAGCTCCTTCAAGCTCCCTGGTGGTCTAGTGGTTAGGATTCGGCGCTCTCACCGCCGCGGCCCGGGTTCGATTCCCGGTCAGGGAAGCACTTAATTTTTTAACAATTTCCCTAAGTCAAGAAGTTTTACTGTAATTTGTTTCTTATTGCTTCTTTATTTATTGTCGATAACAAAAGTTCGATTTGTTTTAAGAATGTTTTTATAGCTATGTTTCAAAACATGCTATGTCTAGTTATTATTGACGGTTAAACAATTATTAAGGGTCCTTAATGATAAAGTACCTGAAATATATTTGTTTATATATTTGTTCATCCATTTCTAAGATTGCAAATTCCAGCCTTTGATAGTAATTTGGAAGTGTATTCAAGCAGGGATTTTTAGAAAGCGTTTATTTACTCTTGAGTGTATTTGGCTGATAAAAGAAGAATATCATTTTAGGAAGATTTATGTTTATGTTTTGAGTAAATTTCTATTTCTTATACATTGAGATCACATTTATTTAAAGTGGAGATGTTCCTATCTTATTTTCTTTACTAAATTAAAGATCTTTTTGATAAATGTGAATGATGACTTATCTGCTTGGGTTTTATTCTTAGTTTAAATTTATTTACTTATTTATTTGTTTGTTTGTTCACTAGACAACATCTCACTAAGTAGCCCTAAAACTCACTATGTAGACCAGACTGGCCTTAAACTCACAGAAATCCACCTGCTTCTGCCTCCCAGCTGATGGGATTAAAGTGATGTACCACTATGTCCAGCATTTAGTTTAGAATAGAATAGGTATATATATTATGTAATTAATTTAAATTTTTACTTAAAATTTTTCCCTAAGAAAATCATACAAATGTGGTAAATTTCTTCCATTCAGAATGGTAGTCCCGAGTCTACCAATTACATATGTTATCCTGAAACCTATACTTCAGGATTTGAATGGGAACTTTTACAACTTGGGGCAAATTGGAGCTTTAGGATTTCTCAGAAATAAATGATGTGAATAGAGGACTCAAAGAGAATACAAATGATCTTACATTAATCTTCACTTTTTTAATCCTAAAACTTTATTCTGTTTCATCCTTTGCTGTTTTATTTTGGGGAATGTCAGGATTTCTCTCCCCCCTCCCCCACCCCACCACTTTATGCTCAAATCCAAATTCATGATGGCAAAAAAAAAAAAAAAAAAAGACTCAAAATAGAACAAATGACCTGTTTTGCTTTCCCTTTAGTTATGAGGTGACTGAAGGAGGAAAATGTTGAGTGTGTGCTGACATGAAGCTCACTGGCATAAGTGCTACTGGGTTCAGAGAAAATGTGCTCTTGGTTTTTGTTTACAGAGAATCTCACTTCACCATGAAATTAAGGCGGAAGTGTATTCGTCTCACTGATTGTGATGTATCAGGTTCTTCAAAGATCCATGGTCATGTGATAAAGTAAGTGGACTCAGGCTGAGACTAGAACGCTGGTTTCCAAGATGAACAGAAAGGCTGGTTGTATCTAGATTGCCTGAGGATGTACATTTTATGTAAGGGGCTCCTGCATGGTTATATGTTTTAGGGTTCTCCAGAGAGCCAGGATCCTTAGAAGATGATAGAGAATAGATTACAGATATAGATAGATAGATAGATAGATAGATAGATAGATATAGTTGATAGATATAGATGATAGATTATAGCTAGATAGATGATAGACAGAAAGATGAAAGATAGATAATAGATTATAGATAGACATGATAAACAGATGATTGACAGACAGATGATAGATAAATGGCACTGTGTTAATTAGCTTTCTTGTTACTGTAACAAAAAATATCCAAGAGAACGTAAAAAAGGAAATTATTTATTTTGGCTCATGTTTTCAGAGGTGTCAGACAGTCATGGCTAGGATGGTATGGTGGAGTGGTAATTCACACCATGGCAACCTGGAAGCAGTCCTCTAAGAACATGTCCCCATGGACTGATGTCCTCATGTCATGGTAATTCCATCATTTTAGGAATCCACGAAGGGATTACTCCACTAATTAGCTCAAAGCCCCCATGATCAGATCTCTGTTTTTCTAACTTAGGCATTTCTTACTCCAATTACATTGACAATCTAAATTAATTATCTCAGATAGGTAGCTAGGTAGGTAGACACATAGAAGAAAAGAGATTCACTGTGGGAACCGACTCTGTGGTTATGGAGGCTGACAAGTACCACACTGGGCCATTTAGAAGCTGAAGAGTCTGGGACAGCAGTAGTTGAACTCAGTCCAACTCTGAAAGCCTTGAAGCCAAGGAAGCTGGTAGTATAATTCTTAGGCCATGGCTGAAGACTTGTGAACCTGATATAAATCTTGACATCTCAACCCCAAGAGTCTTAATTCTGCTGTCCAGTGGCAAGAAAAGCAGAACGTCTCAGCTCTGGGACATACAGAGGGAAGATTGGCTTTTGTTCCTTCCAGGAACAGTGACTGGAGGACACCACAGTCTTCCTTAGCCAGCCCATATACTCAGCCCATATACTCAGCCCATATACTCAGTAGCTACCTCTCATGGAACACCTTCTCGTATCCCTCCAGCAAACAGAGCAGGGCAATAGTGCACTTTATCACTGGCATTTATTGAATGCTTAATCCCATGCAGTTGATACCTAAAATTAACTATCACAGTGACCACAGCAGGAATCTGCCATAAAGATAGCTATAGCAGCTAGGCTGTGATGAGGGACACATGCTGGGGATTCAATGCAACATGAGTTCAGATAGGGACATGCAGCCAGATTATAGGGGACTTAGTGACCTGCTTAAACATTGCAAATGGAATTCAAAAGAACTCAGCATTCCATAGGCCTTGAAGCTACAGGATCTGGAGTATAGAAGAATCATCACCATCACTGATCTCATTATGTGTGATTTGTATGATTAGTAAAGTCAAGGGGATCACACAGAGGATGCTGGGATGCAGGACAGCAGGCAGAGATGCTAAGTCCAGCTTCATCCTACAGAGCCAACACAGCAAACATTGATTGGAATTGTTATGTTAAAGATGAAGGACTGGAGTGAGGAGGAGTCCTGTGCCTATAAGCTTGAGAAGATTTGGAATCTTCAAAAAGGGGAATTTGCAAATAGATGACCAAGGAATAAACTCAGAAGAGTACTCTAAGGAAATAATAAGAACATTGTAAGTAATAAAGGAAGTAGCAACTGTGATGTCAGAGAGATTAAAAGACTTAAGAAAGAGCAGTGGGTGCTGGCTCATTGGATAAGAACACAGAGCCATATGATAGCTTACAATCACCAATCATAGGAGATCCAGCATCCTCTTCTGGACTCCAGAAGGGCCTGGCATACTTAAGTTAATTAGACACACATGTAGACAAAACAGTCATACATAAATAATAAAAATAAAGTTTAAATAATTAAAAACAAAGAGAAGTAGGAGGTGGTAGAGGAAGCAAGTCTTGATGAAAAGCCGAGGAGAAGATGAAGGTGTGAGAGACCAGACCAATCCCATCTTGGGTTCAGGTTCCATCTTAGAGAACCTGACCCACGCTTGAACTTGAGTTAACCAAGCCTGCACCCAGTATTAGTTTCCAAGTCACTCTGACAACCAATCAGGAGGAAAGCATAAGTTAAGTTTATGGTTTGGCTCCCAGCGCCAGTCAATCATTTTAAAGGGCAACAAATTAATAGCCCCCCATCAGGTGTGTGCCAAGCTGGACACCCCATTGTTTGCTTGCTTGCCTCTATAAATGCTTGCTTGATACTGGGCTTGCGGCTTCACCCTCCCTACCTGCTTAGTTGGGGTTGGTGGTGAGCTCAAGCTCCAGCTTGAATAAGTAAGACTGTAGTGTGATTGCATCTTGCATTGGAATTGGCTCCTTGGTGGTCGTTTGGGGTTCATGATCCTGAATGGGCACAACAGGTGATTAAGCAAAGCATGTAGTGAGATGCTGGCAGTAAGGCTCAGAGTAAACCGTTGGAAATTGTATGAGAGGAGTAGCTTTGCCTAGGAGGTCATTGTTATATGCCTGACTCTAACAGCTAAGGTTTCTTATGAGGAAGAGATGAGAACTTGTCCATCAACTAAGTGTAGAGGATGAAAAACTATGGAAAAGCAACAGAGCTTTGAAAAGTGTAGAGAAAATATCCTTGTTGAGATGCCAGAGGATTGAAATTATCCTTAATGTGTTGTCTGAGGAAAGTAATCTAACTCTTCAGAACGTCTAGATCCCTTTCTGTAGCATGGAGATGCTTATGGTCTCCACAAAGACTTTGGTGTGTACACTAGTCTGTTCATTCATTTATCTATCCATCCATCCATTAATAAAACAGGGACATGACAGTCATTGTTATGGCCAGGGTACATAAAAATAAACAAGATTGTCCCTATTACAGTTTAATGAGAATCAGAGGAGAAAATGATTAAGGGCAGAGAAGGGAGTCATACTGTATTCACATTTGGGCCAAGTGTGATGGATGGGCCATGATCACCTAAGTGACAATGTCTGCTGCATAGGTTGCCATTTTTGACAGATGGTGACACACTCAGAGGTAATTGGAGCTGAGGTGAGACCTAAAGCCTGAAGAGAGAAAACGTTTGCTGAGAGACAAGAAGCAGCCAGAAGAGTCAGGCTTGCACGTTTGGCTTCAGCTGCAGGACAAAGTGGACAGTCTGAAAAGAGTCAAGAGAAACTATAGACCAAAGGTGGGGCAACTGTGATTGACAGATGGCATAGATACTTGTTCAGATAATTTTTAAAAGGAGGCTCTGTTTGTTTTGGTTAGTGTCATCTTTATTGTCTTTTTCAAAAAAAAAAAAAAGATTTATTTAATAATTTTAATGAATTGCATTTTTTCCTAAGTGATATTGTGTCTTAGTCAGAGTTTCTATTCCTGCACGAACATCATGACCAAGAAGCAAGTTGGGGAGGAAAGGGTTTATTGAGCTTACACTTCCATGCTGCTGTCCATCACCAAAGGAAGTCAGGACTGGAACTCAAGCAGGTCAGGAAGCAGGAACTGATGCAGAGGCTGTGGAGGGATGTAACTTACTGGCTTGCTTGCGTCTCCTGGCTTGCTCAGCTGGCTTTTTTATTGAGCTCATGACTACCAGCCCATAGATGGTACCACTCACAAGGGGTCCTCCCCCCTTGATCACTAATTGAGAAAATGCCTTACAGCTAGATCTCATGGAGGCATTTTCTCAACTGAAACTCCTTTCTCTGTGATAACTCCAGCTTGTGTCAAGTTGACACACAAAACAAGTCAGTACATATTGTCATTTCGATGCAGCACTGTGTCTCACTACCTACCCTCAAGCTTGACGGTACTACTTTGGAGAGAAGAAATACCGTGTTCAACTTTGAGTTTGGGAAGAGTAGGGAAATCCTGCAGATTGTTTGCACAAATACTCCAAATGTGAAGAGGCTCTGCAAAGGTAAGGGAACAGGATGTGTCTAGTCTGCACAAGGGACTTGTGTCTACTGAAGATGCTTTTCTGCACTTGTCCACTTTATTTTAAGTGCAGATTTGTCATCCATCCAAGGTTGTGCTGGGTGATGATTTGGGCTGAGTCATCCTGAAACCATAAGATTACCGGAAGTTACCCTATGTGGGTCAGTTAAAGGGAAGGACTTTCTAGTCCTAGATGCACTAGCATCTAGAACAGTGTTTAGCATGTGGTTGGTGTTGACTGAATGAAATAAATAATCAACTAAACCAAGAAGTTGGTTGTTAATAGTCACATACAGAGTGCTTAAATGAAAAACTGGATGAATGAATGAATGAATGAATGAATGAATGAATTGGTGGGTGAGTGGATGAAAAGTCCACATTTCTACTGATAAAAGAGCAAGTGCATCCATAGTTCAACTGTGCCATTTTGAAGAATATCCAACATCTACAGAGCTCTTTTAGATTCTGAACGCCAATATAAGTGCTTTATCCACAATAATCAAAGCATTTTTTACAAATGTGTCCTTGTTTTATGACCTAGGGAAACAGAGTTATGGTGCTGTGTAATCATTTAAAGTGGCATAAGTATGGCTGGGAACCAGGATTCCAACTTGGCTTTGCTCAGCCTAAATCCTGTGCTCTTTAGCAATCTGGTGCTCCACTCAATTGTGTGGTGGATCTACAGAAGTCTCATTGGAGGCATTTTTACACACAGGGCACTCCCCTGAAGCACAGAGGAAATACATGGCTTCCATGATCTTTCTCCAAATTATACACTAAAACTGGGGGAGGGGGCATTGCCAAATATCACAAAAAAGTGTGGAAAACTTTTCACATGAAAATGGAAGTGTTTTCAATTCTTCAGCATAATGTTTGCTCATCTAAAATATCATTTTTATATCTGTACTATTTTATTGATTTAAATAACTATAGTGTCTTACAAACAATTCCTGTAGGCACCTCCCAACAGCAACCTAGCAATAGCTTATGTCATCACCTGCTAGCATTGCCTGCCAGGCTCAAGCCAAGTAAGGCAGCTTACAAAAGGACAGATCGCTACCCCAGCCCCCTCTCACCTCTCTCCTCTCTCCCTCTCTCCTCCCTTCTTCTCTCCTCTCCTCTTCTCTCTCCCCTCCCTCCCTCCTTCCCTCCCTTCTCTCTCTCTCTCTCTGTTTCCACATGTCCAGTCAGCCTCTCTTTCTCTCTTTCTGTCCTTCGCCATTCCTGCTGTCTCTGAACTCATGCTCTGTCTGTCTCTCCCCTTCTCCACGTTCCCCGTTCCCTTTCCTTTCCTTAAATCAAGTCTGCCACAGGAAAAAAAAATTTAACCAAAAAATAAGTCAAATTGCATATGATCGCATTTTAGATTAGGTCTTTAAATAATAAATGTCATTTATTGGTATAACAGTTGATGTAACAACTTATATAACATTATTATTTAACATTAATAAAACAGGGCACCTACAGGAATTAGGAAGATGGAAACCAGTTTGGGAAGAACAGAGAAGGCTTTGCAGGTTCACAGTCATCTGATGATCTGAACCTAATGTGTGTTATTCTTTGGAGTTGGTTTAATATTTAAGTAAGATGAAAAATAAAGAAATGATCATTTTCCAGATAACTCTTGAGATAATTACATGCAACATTTAGCGGAGAGAATGCTTTTAGAGGTAAAAGTTAAGGGCAGGTTGAAAAATGATAACTATGAAAATACACCACAAGGGGGCATCCTAGCCTCATGTGAGGCAAATTCATTCTCCAAGTAGCCCAGTTAAGGTGGAGTATAGTTAAAATCTAGGATCTGTTTGCCTACAGGGGAAATAGAGGATATTCATCTTTCCTCCTTCCTTCCCTTTTTTGTCTGTCTGACTGCCTGTCTGTTTGTCTGTCTAGCTTTTTCTTCTCATCAATTGTGCATGATTTTATTTGTATATGTTCTTACTGTCCTATCAGATTAAAGTTCGGTGGAAGTCTTTAAAGAAATCAAATTCAAGCCCGACAGTGGTGGCGCACTCCTTTAATCCTAGCACTTGGGAGGCAGAGGCAGGTGGATTTCTGAGTTCAAGGCCACCCTGGTCTACAGAGTGAGTTCCAGGACAGCCAGGGCTACACAGAGAAACCCTGTCTCGAAAAAAACAAAACAAAACAAAAACAAACAAACAAACAAGAAATCAAATGCAAATTAGTTCTATTAGTCCAGTGTATGACTCTCATTCATTCATTCTTCATTCTGTTGTTCACTCAGGGACTCATCCAGTTATCCAATCTACACAAATACATGTTGAGCTGCTCTTCTGTACCAAAGTACAAAGAGGCCTTAGAGACGCAGTGGGGAACAAACATCTCATATCATTTGCATAACCACACAGTCATAGACAACTTTCTGTTGCAGGATTTTCTCTGTCCAATTACATTAGGGCAACAGGAGCCCTGTGATTGGACAGGGAACAGGGAGGCGGAGCTAAGAGTTGCAGGGGAGAAGGTCTGGAGAGGCGAGGGAAGATGACAGCGGATGTGAACTGGTGTAGCACCACCAATGGTTATGTTATCATAAAGGTTAGAAGTTTGGAATAAGTTGTCTAATCTAGGTGGGCAGTTTTTATCATTATCTATCGGCTCTGAAATTACTGTATTGGCATCTTGTAAATAGTGTTTTTATTGATACATAAATGTGATTGGTTATCTTTTAAAAAATTTCATTTTTTAATATTTCCCACTACAACACTCAATCACCAAGTTCGGTGAAAAAGAAGAATGCAGCCATGCAGTGCCACAAGGACGTTCTTCCTGGGGTAGTGATACCAACAGAATGATGCATTTGATCAGAAACCTGAAGATTTACCTCAAGGGGAGAGATTGAAAGGGACAAAGGCAAGGCTTTGAAGCAAGGCAAGAAGAAAACCAGGAAGGCTGGGTGGTAAATGAGAGAGGCAGCTGACAGCAGTGCAGACCAACTTGTGATAGATCTCTCACAGCTTTGCAATCTGACCTTAAAGATTTCGTCTTCAGAACAGGAGCCCAAGAAGATGCTACTGCTGTACTGTGTAGAAGCCATACTGACACATGGTAAAGGAATAAGCCAACGGTTCTGCCTCAAGGGCTGCATGGTAGAGCACAACCCCACTGACCCGGGTACTGTGAACTTGGTGGCACTGAAGGACATCATCTAAAAACAGTAATATAATCTCAAACTCAGTAATATTAACCAGAGTTAAGATTTTCTTTTAAAGATCCAGGACTTCCCCAGAGTGTTTATTTTCAATCAGACCAAAAACCATTGTTCTTGAAGACAGGACACATAAGATATACTATCTTAACAAGCAAATGGAACTAGTTACCTCATCCACAGCCAAACAAAATCCACTAAAATATAGAAGATATGAAGAAAAAATGTTTCCTTTATGGTCACATTGTCTCCAAAAGAACCACATCTTAGAAACTGGGCCTGTGGGTGTGACTGCACAAATGTTTATCTTGCTTGGGCTCTGAGTTGTTCTCATGTGTAAGTTGAACCATTGGCCTAGCTAAGTCTGTGAATCTATGAATTTACTCATAGAAAGCAACATGTACATGTTAGTAATTTAATGTAAACAGAATGGAAGCCGCAGTGCCTTGGAATGCACTGAATGCAGATGTGTGAGTGGGAAACAGAAGTTTCGCATATGAACTCCTTCTGGGTCTTCATATTACATGGGCAGAAGCTGCACTACTGTTATCGATAGTCCACCATGCACAAGGTCTTAATGCTATTTATTTAGTCTTCAGAAATTACTTGTGAGACAGATTTTAAGAAAGCTGACACAGACTCAAAAATCTGTTCCAAGTTCTGTAGTTCAGTAATTCCCACCTTATTTATAAAGACAGGGTCTCACTGAACTTGGAATTCACTGATGCCTAGACTAGCTGCCAGTGGGCTCCTAGGATTCTTGTAGAAATGCACAGCACATCTAGATGTTTTTCTCTTAGTTTGATGTTTATGGCTGTTTTGCTTATGTATGTCTATGTGTCATGGATGTCTAGTGGCTGTAAAGGTCAGAAGAGGCCATCAGATCCCTCTCAGACTGGAATTACAGTCACTTGTAAGCCATTATGTGGGTGCTGGTAATTGAACCTGGAGCCTCTGGAAGACCAACCAATGCTTTTACCAGCTGATCCATCTCTGCAGCTCCACCTATTTTTGTTTTTTGATGTGAGGATCTGAACTCACATCCTCATGCATGCATGACAAACTTTTTACTGACTGAGTCATCTCCCAGCCTCTAAGAGTTAAATACACACACACACACACACACACACACACACACAAACACGTGTGCGTGTGTGTATGTTAAAGGAAACAGGGATTTCACTAGAATTATAAATATGGAATTCAAGTGGTCTGTTGAATAAGTACCAAGAATTTTACTACATTCTCACACGTTAAAAGTGATTAATAGACTTGACTAAAGTAATTAAACATGAGTTTTCCCAGATGCAGCAGTGCAGGTGTGCTTTCCCTGAACACTTGGCTGACTTCTTATGGTGTCCTTCCTGTGGCAGCAGAGGCCACACGGAGGACTTTTCCTCCAGAGCTATCTGTTTTAAAAGAACAATTAGACATTGAATTTTCACCACTGTCTCACTTCATCTTACCTTGAGGACAATTTGTGAACTTCGTTTCTCCTTTTTTCTTACGTTCTAGGCACCTGGACAAGGGCCTTCGACAGGATCTTGCTGTTCTGGGAAGTGGCTACATCCTTTATATTGAGCCATGTCTATGGCTTTCCTTCATGGATAGCCTTAGAGTCTGAGATCTACATCAACCATGAAGCTGTGAGGTGAGATCTGATCTACGTGAACCATGTAATTCATGGTTTTGGTGCCTAGGTCTGTCCTCACAGAAGTCGATCCTAGGAAACACTTGGGTGTTTCAGTCTGTTCCTTGGTGCACTAAGTAAGTCTTATGTACATGTTAATTCAACAGTAGTAGTAGTGACCTCATAGCCCTCTTTTGATGGGCACTGTCGACTTCAAGCCTCTCTATAGCAGCAGCAAAAGGTGAGTATATGTCATAGATGATAGTTGCCTGTGAACACGGTCATATCCTCATCTGAGAGTCAATATACTGCATTTGAGTTGTGATCCAGTACCACACTTAGACATTTGTACTGTTCTATGCCTATCATTCTGCCAGCAGAAAGATGTAAAAATAACAAGAATATAACACTGGTGGTTTATGAGATAACAATAGACTGACTTCTCAGTAGGAGAGGCTTGTGGCTTGACAAAAGTGCCAAGATGAGAGTAAAATACAACCTGTGTTTTGCCCTTTAGACTGAAAACATATTTCTATCATCTTGCCAGATTACCCTCCCATTTAACAAAAGCCTGTTTATAGCACCTGTCTGGAAAAGACTGGTTAGGATGAGCTTGCTTGCCAGAATCCTGGTTCAGCACAAAGTCTACACAGTGGCAACACGGTCTCCTTCATCATATTGTTTTGGTTTTAAAAAGTGTTAAGGTGTTTTCTAACAGGAGACAAAGGTTTAAAGATGTGCTGAAAGATCTAGGAAGCAATTCTGCAATACGGTAAATAGTAATCAGTTCAATAGTTTTATCATCAGGAAAGAAGGGGTTGAGGATACCTCATTGCTTCAGGAGTCTGAGCAATTTAAAATCTATCACCACTCTTACACAAGGGAAACATTGTGAATGATAGCCTTATTGGTTAAATGTTTTTTTCCCAGCTGATTAAATGCCATTTCATTTTCACTATAATGAAAACACAAAATGGTTACAATTCAAAGTCTACGTAAGAACATGCAGAGTCACCCCAGTAAAGGTATTCAATCTTGTTCTTCCCTTCAACTGTATAATGCACTCAGCCAAAGGCATTTACTGTTTCTGTCATTACCACAGACTCAAAGAATGGCAGCAGTGTTCAGACAAACCAAACATGGAAGGCTGAGAACTTAGAAACAAAGATGTCTCTGGGAATAAAGAATTTTGAAACATCATGTATACATCTGAACTGCAACTAATACAAAAACCATCCCCCACTCTAGGCTAAAGAACTCAGGCCAGTTTAAGACCTCCCACGTAATGAGCCTTTACAATGGATGCAGGTTAGCATAGGCCAAAAGAAGGCTTGCTTTATGAGAACATGAACCTAAAATGATACATATTTTGAAAAAGATCAGTACTCCCCTCAAAACACACACACACACACACACACACACACACACACACACACACGTTTTTGTAATAAATTTGTTTAACATGTTTTCTTACATCTTTGCCATTCTGCCTGTCCACTGTCAGTCACCTTACAAAGAATGCAAAACACTCTTTGGTATCCTGCACAGAAGGTAAATTCATTGCACAAAAGGGCTAACTAGGTACCTGTCAAAAGAACTTTTCTATATGGAATTATGGAGTAAAGGTGAGTTACTTCTTTTTCTATCTTCTCACCTGCTAAGAAGAGATGGTAGCTTCATGTTAAACCTATGTATGCAGACTTATTTTTATATTCAGTCATCCTTGGTAGGGTGATATCATGGGGGGTGTTCTAGATGACTCTGAGTTCAAAAATAAAATAACACTAAAGCCATGGTCAAAAGTATGGGCTGAAAAAGTAAACAGACCCACGTGGAGTCACAGCCAACCTGCTAGGTATGATACCAGACAGTTAATATAATTTTCTAGTTTCCAGGATGTCGAGACAGTATTGTGACTTCTATAATAGAGGTATGGGGCTTGAATGAGGAACAGATTTCTAGAACATGACTTACTCATTAGGACTTCAGTTGAGTTTCTTTCTCGTCCTTTGTCTTAAGGTGGTCCTAGTTCCAATAGTTACATAGCTAACAAAGTGGTTCCCTAACCAACTCATTCTTTCCCTTTCCTTTGAGGGCATGGGAGAAAGCCCTGTACCTAGATAGCCACTTCCCACATGATTTGCCCTTACACAGATCACCCAGGAACTTTTCAATATCTTCCATTGACTTTCAAAGATGTGTGCTTTCAAGGATCATAAACTATAGTGATGGTTTAAATGCTGTGATGCTTTGCTAAAGCAGTTGGCACATTCACAATCTCAGGCATTGCTTAGACCTCAGGAGAATCACAAGGGCAAGTCTAACACTGCTTTTCCAGAAGTAAAATTGCTTAGTGTCACTGGGCGGCTAAAACATGGAAACAAACAAAAACCCCTTGTATCTTTTGATCACCACACTTACGAAGTCATTTAAAGGAAAGCTAAAATAGCCTGCTCTTTACATCATTAGCTGTTACTTCTAAGATTCAGCACAGTAATAGTAGTATGTTGGCTCAAATTCAAGATGCATGTTTTCCTTTTTGTACTTAAGGTATTTTATAACCAATCTCTAAAGTTTATATTGTAGAAGTCCATATTCTTTTAAAAATGATCTTAAATCAACAGCAACTGATAAAGACTATGGGAACATGGAATTCTGAAATCATAATCCTTTGGGATGATGCCTCTCAGATAATTACTCTTGAACTGATTTAACTTGTGATGGGCACTCCGAATAAGTCACATAGATAAGAAAGACACGAACAAAGGCTTCCTTCAGGTTACAATCCCTATGTATGTGTGAAATAGTGGGCACTATTTTAGGTAATACTTGGACTTTTATTTTTTCGATATTACTTTAAAATTTTCCATATCTCTTCAAATAAAATAGGATAGGCCATATTTGTCAATGATCTCAAAAAGAACAATGCCGCTCTCTCTCTGCTGCCAGAAATTTTTTTATTGTCAACACCTCATCATGCCTCTTCCTTTGAAAGTCACTATAATAGCTAGGGTATTGATTCCTATAGCCCACCCCAAACTTGCAGAATACAGCTGAAGGATGTGCATGTATTTGCTGATGTGTACATACTTGCTGATGTGAAAGGCAAAGCTATTCTAGCTGTGCACACACATAGCTTTTAAGTTTGGGGAAAACTCAAATTGCTCCTTTCTTCCTTCTGTTCTTGTAAAATGCCTTTGAGTTAACTTGGGGGCTGTCACATAAAACCTACCAACAAATCAACTCCTAACAGCTCTTTCCTTTCCCCTGAAATGATTTTTTAAAAGATTTAAATCCTGTTTGTTTTTTTTAACCAACATGAAAATGACCGACCTAAAACGTAGTACGTAGCTTCACAACGCAGAAACCAACCCCACGATACCATACGCTTCATTTACTCAAAGCAAACTAGCGTGGCTGTCTTCCATTGTGACTGCCCTTCCACCCCAACCTTTTCATCTGAACATGTTGAGATGAATGAAACAAAGCTTCCTCTAGCCCAGGGATTAGCTTACGCCTTCTCTGAAGAGGGTACCACAACTACCACATCTCCATGTTATCAATGAAACTTTCAAAGACACAGGGGACCCACCATCAGGGTGCATGTCCACGTCTATCATGTATCTACTGATGTCCCATGACTATGCCTAGTTTTTGAGCTACACAATACGACACATTGCGGTTCATTCTCTGTGTTTGATATTCTCTTATTTGGAAGTCTTTTTATACCTTTCCAAGAGTGAAAGTTATGATTAAATGATGTTACTTGTTGAGGGTGTTAGGCAGCAGGATCTTGATTTTTCAGGCCAAGCTAAGTGTTGCAGCAAATTCCAGCCAGTGTGTGCTACATAGAGAGACCCTGTCTATAAATAAATAAATGAATAAATAGGTAAATACATAAGGAAGGAGCAACACAAGGTAGAGGAAAATGATCACTTTTTGCCTTTCAATTCTTACCTGTTTTTAATCCATAAACGCCATAAAGTTTATTTTAAAATAAGGTGTGAATTCCATCAGGTAAATGATTTTGAAACACATGGCACAAAGCTATGGCTGAAAGAGTTAGTAAAAGGCCTCACAGGAAAGACAATGTCAGCTTGCCATTCTGAAAAGCAACTCATCCACATGAAATAGTCAAAAAGGACATCATTTAATTAGTGACACATAGACTTTTGCATAGAAAAAAGTTACAAAGTAATACAGAAAAGCCTAGGTACAGTAATTTTAAAAACATATTTATGAGTATAACTTTGCATAATGTTTAATATTCTCTTGTTTATTGCTTTCTCCACACAGCAGAGAAACGAAGTGCATAAGAATACATGCTGTGTCTTTATCTTTCATATATAAAATCTCATGTGCTCAATTTCCACATATTAAGAGATTATTTTGTCATTAAACAAGATAAAAAATCAAAACCAAAACACCATTATGTAGCACTAGTCTAGGCATGGACAAAAATAATTTATGTACACCTCATTCCATACATTCGTTGTGATTGGGGATCAAATGCAATCTCTAACTTGACCAGGGCATTTACATCATGTAGCCTTCCTCTTCCATATCATCTCTCCTTACCTCATTACTTCCAGAAACACAACACCCCCTCCCCCCCAACATACAAGAACAGACATTACATGTTGTCTGGAGAAAACTGAAGAAGTTAAATATATAAAAACAGTCCAGGTGAAACAATAAATTAATCCAAACTCTTGCAAACTGAAGAGCTTTTGAGTTGGTATGAATGAGCCTCTGGTGGGCACACAGTAGGTATCTGCTTCTAGTGCATTGTATACCTGTAAATTTACATAGGGAAGCATTGTGTTTTAAGCCAGGGCTCACCAGAGGTATGGAAGCTTGAAGGCACAGCAGAAACGCTTGTTAACTGGAGGCTCTTGTGGAATTGCTTATTTCAGTGCATTGCTAAATGTCGCTGCTTGGTAAGTCTGTATAAAGAAAACAAAGACAAAACTAGGTCTTTCGGCTTAATTTTCATTCATCTTTCTGGCCAATAAAACCTGTTGGTTTCCAAAGATACTGTGTCTGCAGCCCAACACATTGCTTGCTCCCTCCCTTTCTCAACTTAACAGCTATACCCTTCTGATCTTGTGTTACATTACATTCCTTAGTTCAGGCACTTAGAAAACATGGTATTTTTTTTCTTCTCCCTTCTAGCATCAGGAGAACTCAGTTATTGTGTTTTTCTTCTCCAAGTCAGGAGCATTAAGGCACCACTGGATGGTGACATCAGTGTATTTCCCAAGAAAGTTTAAATGGAAGTGGGTGTGCCGCTTTCAAGATGCTGATGTCAGTTGCCAAGCTGCCTTAAACAAAGGAAAAAAAATAAATACTACATTTCCACTTGTGCGAGTTTTCTTCTCAAATCGCTTTTTTGCTGCTGTGTGGATCTGTACGTATTTGTATGACTACCTTCAGGGTGCAGAGGTTTGAAGCTGATTCCGAAATGGAGGACATCAGTTACTATTGCAAAGTGATTCAAGAATAACTTAAAAGGCTCCAACTTCTGTCCCCCAGGGTCGGTAAGGTTTACTGTTTGTTCCACTGCTTGTCTGCTGAGGACTGGAGGCTGCGGACACGGACAAGGGTGGACTTATTGCTGTTGCAGCAGCAACCGCGGCTGCTGCTGCCGCATTGGACGGGAGCATGGGAAAGGCCCCTGCGAAGGACAGAGGGAAGCTGTGTGCAGCTGCGGTGGCCGCTGCAGCTGCGGCATGCACAGTGGCCGAAAGAGACAGGAGAGAGGTGGAGAGAGGGGGCACGCAGGGTGCAACGGTGCCTGTTGATGGCATCCGAAGAGCAGAATCTGCATGGGCAAACGTTGCTGTGAGGAGGGCAGAGCCATGAGCAGGAGGCACTTCTGAAGATGTCGATAGGCGACATGAGGTTGACTCCGATGTATGAAGTCCGTTGGGTTGGAGCAGGGCTGTGGGGAGATGGTGGAAAGCCGCTGCCCAGTGGTGAGGGTGCAGGGGGTGATGGTGGTGGGCCATGGAAGACGTCATCACTGCTGCCTCCCGCTGGGAGGCGCAGGTGCTGAGATGAGAGACAAGGCGCACACGTAGTGGGTCAGATGGGTCAAGGCCTTCCACCGAGCTTAGGTACCTAGCCACTTCTGTCAAGCACTCTCGGAATCCAATGCTCATGAAGTCCGTGGCAAGAGCATGGGCGTCAAAGTAGCCTAAAGAAGGGTTGAGGAGAGTCAGAGGTAAGGAGGCAAAAGAAAGGAAAACGATAGGGCTTTGGAGAACAGCCACCCACTTAGGTTCAACTCTTGTGCTCTCTAGAGATGGGATGAAAACACAATGGCTACTATGTTCTTTTTTTTTCAGGAGTAAAGAAAGGATACTCTACACGTGGCATGCATAACAACTTTAGCAGTGCTGTAGTTTAACTAGGGTTGAATGTCACAATAAGAAAAAATAAAAATAGGGGCATTCATGTTTCAAATACCTCCCGGGGTGGGAGGGGATGTCTCAGCTTTAGTATTGTGGGATAATAACTTTCCTCAACAATATGTTTTTCTTGGAAATAAAAAAAGTCTCAGGGAGTTGGCTTTTCATGAATAGGACCCAGGACCTGCACAGCTAAGTGTACACTCTGCCTCTGAGTATCTCTCTAATCCAAAATAGGTTACTCTTCATCGGAAGCATTTACAATGTATCACTTTATGCTTTGACAGAGCAAAATCTGCCTATTTCCTTTAGACTATTTTATAATCGAAGCATCATGAGAAACTGTTATGTTTACTGAGTAATCTGGAAACGAGAAAACGGTGTTTGGGGCAAATATAACCACCAGGACAGCAGAAATAGCACTACGATGAACAAGAGACTATCATGAAGGGCTGGGTATCAGCAGTAAAACTGGTTTTCATCCCTAGACCCCAGAGCAGTCATTAAGAAAGTCTCCAGGATTAGGAGCAAAGGCTGTTCCTCATGAGGATGCCTCCATGGAAGGATCCCACAGGATAGTCTTTAGGGTCCCCTTCAGGCTTGAGCTTCTGACTTTCTCAAAAGGAGGGAGGTATTGATTACAGTCCAGAGACACTGAAAAAAAATTTAGAATTTGGGTTTTCCTCTAGAAACTATTATAATCTTACGACAGACTGAAAGCAACATATTAAAACTTCTTTGAATTTCGCTGGTGGTGTAAAGTAAGTGACAGTTGAGGTCTGATTGCTATATGGCTATATATAGCTGTGTCTTATTGCATCTTAAGGCATATGAATTACATAATTCCTATTCTCTTGTTGGAAGCTGAGGGAAGTGATGATGAGCAGCTGTCTCATATAAGTGTGTCTTGAGCCAACAATAACATGTGCCCATAACCACTTCCTCTGTACCAGTGCACGTTTCTAGGCTTCAAGCAAATTAATTTACGACCACCTGTGAGGAGCCCTTCATCATTGTCTCTATGCTACAAAGGATAAAACTGGGGCTTGGAAAGGATGAGTTGACTTAGTCCCAGTGACATAGCTAATGAACTGGAGAACCAGAAGTGACTATCATGCAAGTACCCTAGAGCCCATGTCCTTCCTCTATACTAGAGGCAACTGGGAGTCTGGGCATGTGAGCAAACACTGGCAGCCCCTCTTGTTCAAGATCTATGCATTATTCCCAGGACAGTCTCTCTAGGGAGCCAGCAGTCAGGCATATGGTTGGAAATGTCTGCTTACTAACTAATCTGGGGTGAATTTAGGACTTCTCAAGTAGTCATGAATAAGAAGTAATATAAAACTTGCTGTCAGGTGAGAGGACAACCTTACTCTTTAGAAGAACAATGCATACCAAATACTTGAGCCTTTGGCAGCAATTCTTTACCTCATGGCTGCCAATTTGAGAGAAGGCAGAGTAATCCATAGCTTTCCTTGACCATGTCTAACTTTACTGCTCTCCTGGACTCCCAAGGTAGCAGGTTAGAGACAGTCACACTACTTAGAACCTGTGCAGCACATACTGCTAGCTTAACTCTCAAAGACCAGCAGATTACTTCCAATTCAGGTCAAAGGTTGCAGCCAAGCTGGGTGGGATAACTGACTTCTAAGATCTAACAGTTGGCTTCTACATTACAAGAATATTTGCATCCTATCCTGACTGTCCTTTGTTCAAGACAGTTTCTTGGGACACTGTGACCTGAGGCAGATTATAGACATCACATACAACAGTCTTTCTTCCTGCCATAAGTTCGAGATGGTTTGGGTCAAGGCTGATGTTCTATCAGTTTTCAGATTAGTAAATGTGATTTGCCTTTATCCATGCCCTGACCTGCCTTGCTCAGATCTAGAGCCATAGACTGTGTAGAGGAAGCCTATGCTGCACCTTGGAGGCCTTCAGCCTTCAGTCTCAGCACTTATATCTTGAAGCTTTCTCTCTTTGTTCAGTTGTGAATAAATCTGGCTGAGATGAATATCAAAGGCACCCTTGAAGATAAAGCTAAGAGGGCAACCTGAAGTCAGACTGGAGTGGAAGCGAGATAATGAATCTGAATGAGGATTACGACTCTCACGATTTCATCCTTTTTTGTTGTTGTTTGTTCTTTTTGCATGGGGGTCTTACTCTGACCTGATAATTCTTCCATGATGTACTCCTGTCCAGTACAGAGGACATTCTACCCCAGAATGTGGATATCAACTCCTGTGAGTTCTCCCCCCAGGAAGAGCCTGTTCTGTTGATGTTTCTAGTAGAAATTTAGTACCTGTACTTCAAATGCTGTGGTGTAAAGTCAAGACAAGCCAAAATGGTCTGGGAAACAATGACAAAAACTAATTCTAGAGTCATTTCCTTTAAATAGCTCAATTATCCGGGTCCCAGCCTTGGTTGAATGAAACTGAGAGAGGAGAACCATGTGCCCCAGCCTTGCTCATATTTGCATGTTTGTGTTTGTTTTGTTTTTTTGTACAGATTCCAGCATGAACTTCTCAAATCCCAAACAAATGTCTGACCAGGCTCCTGTGAAGGAAGCTTTACTCCCACAGTATTATGAAAGCAAACACAAGCCCGGGGTCAAGTGCTTCTTTTGTTCTAGAAGTTCTTTCCCACGAGTTCAATCCTGCCATTAGCATTGATTTCCACAGCTTTAATCTGGGGCTGCCTATCTCAGCTTGTTAGAGGGTTGTTCAGCTGTGACTTCCTTATGATGTTAGAGGGAAGGGAGGAGAAGAGAAAGGTAGAGAGGGGGTGAAGAATGGTACCAAACCTCACCTTTACCCCCTGTTGCCTGGAGCATCTTCAAATGATCCACTGTCATTTGCAATATTTCAGCCTTTTCCAATTTGGCAGATCCCTTCAGAATCAAATAATAAAGTCTCATGAGTTCTGCAGAAACTATCTTAAAACATTATATACTGAACTTAGTACTACAGTTCCAATCTTGCCTCTTATTATAAAATTCTATGTTGAATTTCATCACAAGAAGAACTTGAATTGAAAAAATTTTAAGTGTATATATGCATGTGCACGTGTATGTCTATGTGTATGTGTTTGAGTCTCTCTCTCTCTCTCTCTCTCTCTCTCTCTCTCTCTCTCTCTGTGTATACATACAGGCAGATACCTATGTGGGTCAGAGGCACCAGAACCTACTGAAGCTGGACTTAAAAGTATTTGTGAACCACCAGTGTGAGTGCTAAGCCAAAATCTGTGTCCCCTAGAAGAACAGTTCATTCTCTTAACATCTGAGTCATCTGAGAAGACTCTGAATCCATCCTAAACTTTATATTAAAAAACACCAATTACTACAGCATAGCCAGTGGCATTAACTTGCAACTTCTAAAGACCAAAACAAGGCATCAAAGAAATGATTGATTAAACAGTAAGAGCAATTGTGTTCCTAAAATCATCCGACCAACACCATGCCAACTGCAAAGCTCTTGAACTTTGAACTCTGCTTTCATTAATGATATATTTTCTTAAGGGATATTTTATTGTCATTATTATTGAAGTCTACAGCAGTTAAGCAGTTGAACATTAATTCTTGAGGATTTGGATATATAGCACTTTAGCAAAGCATCACAAATAGAACAATTCAAAATTAGAAAAATCCCAGTAAGTCTTTAAGATAACCAGTAAAGGAAGCAAACTAGGAAAGGGCATTCAAGGTCACCAGCAGGTGTCACTGTGAACTTCAGGATCACAAACGCAAAGGACTAATTTGCAGCTTAAGGAGCATTTTTTGTGCCTACGAATTTACCAATCATTCAAAACTATCCTTAAAATACCCCTGTGGTAAATGTGCAGCTTGGTGTTCATGTGGGCCCCCTAACACATGGAGGGGGGCTGTCTTGGTCTCTGTTCCCTGCCATTGGATCCCCTTCCCCTACCTGGACTGCCTGGTTGGGCCTCAGTGGGAGAAGATAGGCTTAGTCCTGCAGGACTAGATGTCCCAGGATGGGGCTCTCTTTTACTGAGGAGTAGGGGCGGGGACCATGGGGGGGGCGACTTTAAGGTGGGACTGGGAAAAGAGGGTGGGGCCTGTGATCAGGATGTAGAGTAAATAAAACCTACAAAAAACAGTCTTGCAAATACATTTACATTGTTTCCCTTCTTAAATAAAGCAAACTTTGGAAACCAACAGAAAGAAATGCCCCATTTATAGTGACTTGGGGCTTGGTGGCTTCTAACTAAGTTCCTAGAGGAGCTGAATAATTAAACCAATATGGTTTTTTCCTATACTTCTTCTTCTTCTTGTTCTTTTTTTTTTTTTTTTTTAATTATCAGCAAACAGTAAATAGCAGGAGTGTCAGTTCTTCAGCGTCTCTAAAGAGTATTCTCCTCTAATTGAGGCAGGGCCAGCTCACAGGGGTTGGCAGCCAGACTCTGTAAATGGGAAAGCTTGTGTTTACAGTAACTAGCTGCCAAACGACTGAGGCTTGCTCTTAAGGTTTAAGTCAATATTTAAGAAAAGAGCCTAACAAACCAAGACTAAGGAAAAAAAGATCACCAGAGTGACTGTTCTCGGTGTCACAATGTAGATATTTAAACATTCAAAAAAGTCAAACAAACAGCAAACAACATAGGGCATTGCCATTTTCATTTGCAGTGTACTAATCTGAAGTATAATTTACAGCACATGTAAGTTAGCAAAGACTGCTTTGGCATATGAATTGCAGGGTTTATATCTATTTTTTCTCTGTCTTAAATACATAGAGTCGACAGTAGCACATCATGTCCTGTCCTCCTTGTTTACCATGTCCATGAAGGTGTCTGAGTAGCGCAGTCAAAGTGGCCAACGGTGGCCCTGGATGGCCTCCAGAGGCTCTCTGTGGGGCTTGCTTTACAATGTTTGCAGAATCACGAAGTAAACAAGCCAACAAAAAAGGCATAAACAACCAACTATGTCTTACACCCAATTTGGAACTCCACTGAAGACATTTTCAGCACAGGAATGGCTACATACTTGGAAACATGCTCTTAGAAGCCTCTGCATCAGCCACAGAGGCAGAACAAGAGAAGCACAGCAATCCAAAGCCACAAAGGAAAGTGTAAATGTTTGTTTTCTACTTCGCAAATGGCAATCCCTTTTTACTTTTTTTTTTTTATATAAAAGAATACCTGAACTTTGAAAAGCAACACTTATGACTAATTTAATTTTTTTTTACCAAACTTCCAAATTATAATCCCAACTCAAACAATGCTCTATTAACCCAAGAATTAAAAATGAAAGTAGCTTGCTAAATAAACTGTATTAGTATAATTTAGGAAACCAAAAATAGAAATCTTACTTCCTTAACTTTGATTTTTTTTTTTTTAAACAGAACTTTCAAAGTTTGAGGGAAAAATGATATTTCACATGCAAAACTTTCTTTTCAAGAATACAACCTACAGCACGACTTTAAACAAACCCTGCTGGCTTCATGGAAAGAACAGAGAAAGCAGGATTACTGTTCCCCTTAAGGGAAAATAAGCTAAAGAATGGAAATGTTTTCGGCTTCGTGATGGATTATGTTTTTAATAGTTCTGCCACAACAAAGCATTTTACTGAAATAGCTGTTTTACGCCGGATCAGGGTGCGCAGAGCACACACCATTATTTTAATGAGCTTCAAGAAGAATCCACATTCCCAGATGAGAAAGTCAGATGCTATGAGCTGTTTTTTTGGGGGGGGGGTAACTTACTTGTTTTTCAAAAGCTGTTGGCACTAGTCTTCTCAATTCAGATAAACTGTTATTTATTCGATCCCGGCGCCTTTTTTCTATGATCTAGCCCAAAGAAAGCAAAACAAAAATCTAAGGATACATATACAGAAAAAATTATCCAAGTAAGAAAATAACAGCAGTGACACACATGCTTAATGACATGACAGAAAGGGGGGTCACCTACCCCTCTCCTTTTCTTTCTTGCCATAATCTGAGAGGTGGTTGTCGGTGAATTTGACCTCATCACTGAGCTTGTACTGTGCCTGTGAAGGAGGAAGACTAGTTAGGTGCTGTATTAATGTAATAATCCCCCTTCCCCGCCCCGATTCATGGTACTCATTAATATTCTGGTTGATTGTGTATTATATTATTTTGCTGTCTGTTGATTTTTTCATATCTGTGTTTTATTTTAATTTCCAGGTAGTATTATGCCTTAAAAATGTTAATGAGGCCTTGAGACAGCTTAGCCAGTTAAGGCAATTGGCAACAAAATGGGATCATCTGTCCTGAGCTCCATCCCTTGGACTCCAGGATGCATGGGGAAGAACCACTGGCACCTCCACAAACAGAACTGAAAGAGACGGTGACATGCAGCTTGCTGAACACATAGAGCAAATAAGTATACATGATTTTCAAAATGCTACTGTTCAATTTTGCTGCCAATTCAAGTGCCAAAAATGAACTTGAACTTTTGAGTTCTCCATTAAAATAATGATAGTTAAGGTGAGAGGTCAGGGATTAGTGTATCCTACTTCTCCTCATGTATTTCTTAAACGTCAACTATCTGTCTGGATGTGTCCCTCCTATTCCCGTCTGCCAGATATACTGAGCGTTCATGAGCCCCATAAGTCAAGTACTATCCCAAACCCCAAGAACTCACATTCAATAATCTAAAAAGAACAGATTTTAAGTTTTGCCTATTGATCCTTAAAAAAAAAAATCCTAACCATATCCTTGGATGGAAAGTCGAAATTTTAGCTCTGTACTTTGCATGCTTAAACTTTGAAAATAAAACTGTGTCACCAGCCTTGAAACTAAGCTTAAATCTCGAGAAGCTGCAATCCACCTTGAGTTTACTAAAAGGTATTTTTATACTGCAAAGTTCAATCAACTTTTCATTTGGTTATGTAGTTGGAGGATTAATGTATACTCTCCAAGGACTTCTTGTCGCTTTAAAATTCACAGATACTATACTTCTTTAGGGTCTTAAATTCTCCAGGTCCTGCTATGTGTTTTCTTTTGTTTTTAGAAGTTCTGTTGCCACCTCATCGTCTCACTTCTGGGTCTTATTTCGAAATCAACTGATTCCTTCTTTCTCACCCCTTCTCTACAGATTTCACCCTTTCACGTGATAGCCTCCAGTTTCATTTTTTAAAAGAACACTTTATCAACGAGAGAGTTGGTAAACAGCCTCTCAAGCATCGTTTTTTTTGCTTTTGCTGTTTTCAGGCTTTGATTTCTACGTCTTAAAATAAGCCTGTGAAATAATAAATCCAGTTTTCTTTATGCGGGAAGTATTTCACTCTTTGAGTGACAGCTGCAAATAAATAATTAAGGTGCTTCTGGGCATGCCAATTAGAAGCAATTATCATTTGACCCGCCTTGGCTCTAAAATGCCTGGGTAATCTTGCTGTCACAGGAAACGGGAGGTCTGTCTCCTGTGATCAGAACGCTGATCTTCTGGAGACTAAAGGATAAGCAGTCAAAGCGAAGCTGCCTCATCAGCTCCTTACATCTGTCATTCATGGGTGGGTCAGCCAGATCACCCTCAGTCAACCTCAGCTCAGCCTGTTTAGCTTTAACAGCTCAGATGCTTTCACTCCTCAAAAACTCTAGTCGCGATCCCAGTTTCTCCCAAAACAGAAATCCAGTTGTTTTTCTTTTCTCCTGACCTATTTTGGAACTATCCCTAAATACAGTTCCAGTATCGGGGGCGTCGCCCGGACGTGCCAGTACGCGTGCCCGGCGCTGACAGCCCGGGACCCTCCCTCGCCATCTCCTACACGCTCCGGTTCAGTTCCCTTCCAGTCGCGTCCCACGCCTAGTGAGAACCCCACCCCGACTGTAGCTCGAAGAGCACCTACTTCTCGGGGACAACGGTCTCCTCTCTACCCTAAGATCTCCGGACAACTCTCCCACTTCTCTGCGCTCACCCGGAGTAATTGTTTTCGCTCCCCACATCGATGGTCTCGTCCAGGTCGCTTTCGGAGGTCGTCTCCTCACAAGGGCGCTTCATCGCGGCGAAGAAGGAGCAGCTACCGACGCCGAGCCCGACGCAGCGCGCTCCCCGCGGGCCTCCTCCCTCCCTCCCTGCCCGGCTTCTGCAGGCACGGCTCCCCGGCGGCGCGGTCTGCTCCTGGAGGCTCTTTCCCACGCCGCAACCCAGCCGGGGCGCAAGAGCCGGCGCTGGCCACGCCCCCCGCGCGGGTGGGGCCCCTCCGCTTTTCGCGTGCCCGCCTTGGCCACTCTCCAGGCCCCGCCTCCCTGGGACAGCGTGGCTTTCTATTGGCTAATATGGAGGGGCGGGCCCGCACTGTCCAATAGCCACCGAGAGGCGTCGGCAGAGGCGTGGGAACGCGGTCGCGCACCTGAGAGCCGGGAGAGGAGCGCTGGGGATTTCTCCCAGCGGCGGGAGCGGGCGCAGGCGCGAGAACGCCCGGGGCTGCCGTGTCAGGCGTGTCGGGCGTGTCGGGCGCGGGCTCCCGGAGTTTGGGCCCACCAGTGCAAGCCGCGATCTCTCCCGCCGAGTTTCTACCTTAGGTTTAAAGAATAACCGCTAGCGCGTAGCTGAGTGCCAGTGAACGTGTGTGACGTCGGGGGTGGGAGTGCGGGTGCTAGGCTAGGTGACCCACCCCTCTGGGCTGTCCTTCCTCTGGGCCCAAGCTGCTGAGTGGCTGACCGGAGCGGTCATGTTGACCCCCAGGGGTTTTTGAAAGCTTTAAGTCAAAGTTACTTTTTCACCCTGCCAGCTCCGCAGCGTCTGGGTTGTGGGCAGATAAAGGACGCCCGCTTACCGGTCCAGGTGCCTAACCGCAGGAGGTTGGCCCAGTGCTTTGTTCCGTTTGCCACCTCTTGGCTACTTCCTATGTGTCTCTGGCCACAGAAACTGGAGGAAGGGGGGTGTAACTATCAGAGTAAATTGTAGGCTTGAGTGTTTTCCCTACTGATGGGAAGCGGGGATTTTAGGACACAAATCTGAGTAGGATTTGAGTTCAGAGTTCTCGGACTTGGATTATCCAAATTAAATGTCCCAGTCATCCCTCCAATTTCTCAGGTGTGTGCAGACACGGAGTTCTTTAGCAACCGGAGCGAGAAGATTCGTACTTACTTGTTCACTGAATTTGTTTTGTAAAGTTTGCCCGGGTCGCTCGTTCTTAGTGCACGGACAGCATGGGTTGTGTAAACTCTAGGTGTGTTTTCAGACTTTGTTTCAAGTCGCTACCTCTCTTTGCATACGGTGGGGCTTCTGAGCAGTCTCTGCCGACTTTTCCGCGCGCTCAGGAAGTGAGCAAGACAGTCTCGGGGAGTCGGGCGTGCACTGGACCGTCTGGCGCTGCAGCGCTGGGTGGGTTGGTGGGGGGTCCAGCGAGGGACTTCACATGATGCTCTGGGCCTGCTTTGTGCTTGGTGGTAAAAAAGCCTTTGAGAAGAGACATCCATCAATCACCAAGACCCTCCACCTTACACAGATAATTATCTTTCTGGAAATCTGACTAAGGCACCCTTTCCAAAGGCCCTTCCCTGATTACACTAGACCGGTGCAGCGGGATAGCACAAGAGAAAAAGAGACAGCAAAAGACTGGACTCGGGCGCAGATTGGGTTGATGGAGAGTGGGAAGGAGCCAGAGTAACGCCAAGGACCTGCAGCCAGCGTGTCGTTAAAACACAAAACCCCTTCCCTACAGGCCCTGGTCTCTTTTGTGCGGTCTTCACCGCGGTGCCTTCAATAACCGTGTGAACAGAAATCTGAAACTTTCTGTCCTGACTTCTGAAACTCAACTCCTGGCAAATCACAGGGTCATCGAGGATCGGGCGGGGCCTGGTGAGGCAGGATGGGGTCAGCGCTGCTGGACCGCAGAACCGTGGGTGGCGGACTCCCCAGCTCCGCACTGAGTCTCTGGGCGGGCGCCTCGGTGATCAGGGACAGCAGGGCTTTTGCTCGGGTATAGAGCAGGCGGCCGGAGGCTGCTGGCCCTGTGCTATCTAGGCCTGCACACTGTGGTTACCCAGTGTTTCAGCTGAGTGTGAACTCTCCAGGCCTCGCTTTCCCAGCTAGAGAAGGGGGCCAGAGCGGGAGTTCCCAGCGCTTAGTGACGGCTTCACTCCTCCACCCCTTGAAATTAGGTTTTGCCACCCGAGCACAGGAGAGAATTAGTGGGATCTTCAAACGCCGGAAGCAAAACCTGAAATCATTATAGGAGTGTGGGACTGGGTTGGGACAACCCTAAGAGATTTTTTTTTTTCTCGCTACACTAGTGCATTTAATTATAATGGTTGCAAAAAGTTGCAGCGGGAAATGGTTTGCTTGTAATAAAGAAGCAACTGGTTAAAGTTTTTCCATTTTGTCTCTGAAGGCTTAACCGCCGTGCCGTGTCATAAAAGAATATGTCGGAGACGTTCGGAAAGCACGCACGGATTTAATGTTGGTTTGAATGTTTTTTAATCAACAAGGGTCATATATTAAAAGCGTTTAGAATAAGCCTGGCACGCCAAACGTGTGTGTGTAAAGAAGAGTGAATAAGACAAAAGACAGCGTTTTAAAGTCTCTACAAAGCTCGCTTGTTAATCTTTAAAACACTTAATCCCAATTAGAGTGGTTTTCTTTTATATCGGTTATTCTCAAGCATCCCTTTTTCCTGTCGCCTGCCTAGGCGCCTTTTCTATGTCCTACGTCTGGGTCAGAGGTAGAAACAGAATAAACTCTTGCAAGCGCTTCAGCCTACTTAAAAAAAAAAAAAAAATCGAGCGTGGGTGAGGTGGGGGAGGAACTGGGGTATCGCAAGCGGGAAGAAAGAAAGAGAACCTTGGGACTTTAAGCCCCATCTCCGCTCTGCGACACTGGTTTCAGAGAGAGTTGCTGGAAAGCTTACTAAGAACCAGGATAGAAGAAAAGACATTCCTTGCGCAGAGCAATCTGCTTTTCTTTCCTTTTGAAAGATTTCAACAATGGGATAACTAGACCGATAGATACGGGGAGGAGGTACTGTCCTAGAAACGAAATGCCATTAGGAAAAGAAAGACCAGGCCAACAAATCTAAAGGGAAAAGGGAGATGTAGACTCACAGCCCTCCCTAAATTGGTCATCCGGTCCCTGGTGCTTAAGTGATTTAGCTCACCGAGTAGGAGAGGAACTTGGGGAAAGCAGAGATTTTCAGGGACCAAATGCAGTCGTTTTGATATTCCTCCCGATGATGATCTACCCGTTTCTTACATCGTGAGTTTTCCTACTTACATTAAGTTTGGCGATCTTTGAGTAAGTCTCACCTTGCCCCATAAACTGGAAATTTTAGCACACAAACTAATGAAGTGATTTCTTTGCCACTCTTCTAAAAATTCTCCTGAAGAATGTTGGGAATGAATTGGATAGTTCTTGGGCTGCCTCCTGCTCTGAATGGGAGTCCTGTGGCGTTTTATTTGTGTTAAGATGCTGCTTACAATTTCTTAAAACAAAAACACAAACTACTGGAGCATTTGCTTGTCTCAGTCAGCAAGGTGTGTGAGTGTATATATATATGGTATATATCTATATTTTTTATATATATATGGTATATATATATATCTTATATATATATGAAGATAGGGCAATTCTGTTATTTGAAGATCTTTGTGTTAGTCTGAGAAGTCTACATGTACACAGTTCAAACTGGGAAACCCAGTGCTTTGCTTTGCTCCTTTTGAAATGTAAGCATCCAGAAGTCAGTTTCTGTCTCTGTCTCTGTCTCTCTCTCTCTCAGAGGAAGGGAATTTGCAATTGCCAGGAAGGTGATAAGCACATGCTAATCTGTGGGCAGCCTTGTTGAGTTGTCTTGCCTGACTATGACTACGGGCTATTGTGAGCAGGCACCATCTTAAAAAGTGTGAGAATGCTGCGCCCTGGGAGTGGGGGCCAAGGGCAAGATCCTTGTAAATTTCAATACCCTTTTTCAACCTCAGGCAGGCAGCAAGCAGGCCAGTCTAGGGTCACTTTGTGACAGGAATGTCCAAGCCAGTAAAACAACACAAAGCTGAAAGCAAGGGAAAGTCTAGGCCCACCAATCTTGAAACAATGTTTCCTTTTACCAAGTATTCTTGCCAGGTTAGCTGCACAGTGTGGATGGTATTTATAGCTATCCCTTCTAGGTGTGATTGCTTGTTACATATCAAAGACTGAGGAAACCCAAGAACCAAAACTCCCTTTCCTGGAAATTGTGTTATTTAGGCTGATTTGTGCCACAAAGGGGCGATCTACTTAAAAGCTTTTCCTTCCTGTTTACAGTACTCAGCACAGGCTCAGAGGTGAAGACTGGCTTTATTATAGAAGCCTTGAAAAGATGGTTGGGCAGCAAGGAATGAGTTTCCCATACCCAAGTAAGCAACAGTCAGAGGATGTTAGCACTCACTGTATTAATTAAATTCTTCTAGGAGGCAAAATTGATGGTGACAGATTTTTCTGTAAAGGAATGTCTATATATTTCTCTGTTCTTGATGCTGGTTTGACAAGCAGCTCGTCCCCTCCCCTCTTTTATAGACACAGGGAAATATGTTTATTTGTCTCATGAAAATGATTCTTAACTTTATCTCCATCTTCAAAATGATGCCTGACATGTATCGGACGTATAATAGATAGCTTGGAATGAATTTCTCATTAAAAGCAATGAACTCTCTACTTAGTCTCATAAACACAGAGTTTAGATACAGGGGAATAATAGAATAAACAACATGAAAATACTGTGAAGATACAAAGTGACTAAACCAGAGCAGGAAAGCACTGGCTGTGAACAGGCCCTCATAATCTGGAGCATACTGGTGGCCAGGGCAGAAGAGAACCATAATAAACTTCTAATTTTTGTAATCATAACAGTGAGCACACTTAGCATTTCAAAAAATAAAAAAGCTTTATTCAGCAACTGTATTCTAAGCAAATTGCCTGGCTGCCTAGGTTACAGGCTTGAAAGTTTGAATTATTTGAAACAATAGTTTCCCTTGTCTAAGATTCTTTCCTAAGTATCTGTATTAGTTATAGCAGGAAAAATAACACTGGCAGGATGTACCCATAAAAACAATAGCTCTAAATTGCTGGACAAACCATTCAGTAGGCTGTCAGGATTAATTAATTGACTTTAACAGAACCAGGGTCTCAACTGTGCGCCAACAAGTGGGGATTCTCTGCAGCAAAGGCGTTTGCTTTCACTTTAAAGAAGCAAATCATGTAAGATAAGGATTCCTGAATCTGCTAGGCTGGAATTACCAGAAGAAAGTAAAACATTTTGGAATATTAACCACCATGGAAACACTAAAATTATTTGCCCACAGAATACAAGCGAATGTCTACATTTTCTTAGCATATCTGTCAGAGCATTTTCATTAGATGTATTCACATTCATACCTTCATATTACTAACTTGGTAGGTGGCTCTGAAAAGAAAACCTATATGAACTGAAAATAACTCACTAATTTTAGATTTACTATGAAGGGGAAAGTGCAAACTATTTTTAGGCCTCAGTATTTTATAAACCTGTTGAAATATGAACCATGTAAGAAACAGAAAAAGAACACTTTTTGTTTGTTTGTTTTTCACCCTAGATAGAGCTAAATTTGTTCTACTAGACAAGTCTTTGGCTAGTTCTCTGTATCTGTTGATTAAATACAAAGCATGGCAGTTTGTTTGTGTCTTCTGGTTTGAGGCATCAAAATCATGTAATAACTTGGGAATATACTGGGAATACTAGACTAAGCATTTTTAAAGAGATGAATCTGATGTTCTGCTGAATAGGCCATTGCATTTCTAGCAAATGAATACTTTAAAGAAAATAAAAGTTGGTTGAGGGACTGCAGTATTGATCAGGGCAATGACACTTTGGCAACAGCATGTCACGGGACTTCACAGACAGCTCCAAGCTCAGCTGCAGCGTGTGAAACACCAGTGCACTGTACCTTGCCTAGGCAAGAAAGGCACACTATGTGTTTCCATGGCTCCTTTAATTGAGAACATTATTAAATTATGAATCCAAACTCCCAGCATTCAGGAGATATGAGACCAGAAAGATTTGAAAGCCTGACTTGAGAAGACAAAATGTTACTAAAAATATATAAATGATTTATGTGGATATGTATGTATAAGTCATTCTACAAGTACTAGTATCTATACACGCATATGGCACAAAATTGAAAGTTTAAAAATTGCCATGACTTAGTTGTTAGCATTTGAAAGGCTTTGGCAATACTAATACAAACCAGCAGCTTCAATCTGAGAGGGAGTGCTTTCTAGTTGACTACTACTTGCACAGTGGAATTTAAAGCGTTTATATATCTGGTAGGACCTTTGTTCTTAAAACACACATTCACCATACTTTAGAATCTGTAACTCCTTGTCTTTTGTTTACTCTATACCCACATTTTAAGGCAGTGGCTTTATGCAGTTTTTATAATGTAGAACCTTAGGAAATCAGATCTCAGTACTTCGAACCTCTCAGTGTAATGGAAATAAAATTGTTATGCAGGAGGGCTAGCAGAAGAAAGTGGCTCTTTCTGGTGTTCAAACGGTGTCCCTGGAAAGTCCCGGGAACTGATGATATGTTACTAAATTATGTTTATGTGCACTGACTCTGGTTAAGACAATGGAGTTTTGAACAAAATTTAAAAGTTCTAACCATAAAGTTATTTTGGAGGGATCAGTTGATGAAAGAATATCTATATTTTAACTTTAACCCTGAAATGCTTTTCTCCTATTTTATAATGTGTAGATTGAGACTAGGTAGACAGGACTGTGTGGGTAGCTGCTGGTGGGAATAATCTAAAAATGAAACTAAAGAGCTGTGGGGTCAGAGTACTCATAGAACTGTAGCTTACATGCCGAGAGTAGACAAATCAGCCTTTATTAATCATCGAAGGATTTTTTGGACCGTGCCCCCCTCGTTTGTTTCCTGCCCGCTAAGATATTGAATGGCTCCTGTGAGCAATGTTCCGCTGAGCAATGTGGGTGAGGCATGGTGAGCTAGATTCAATGCTTTCTCTCTGGAAATATAAGGAAAAATAATAGGAAACTCTGCGCAAACAGCTGTTAAATAAAGTTCACCAAAGTCAAGACCACAGTCGTCAGAAAACTACAAACGCTGTTCACACAAAGACAGTCAAGAATCATTTAAGGGGACGGGGTGCATTCTGTAGCAGCAGTTTCAATCCAGAGGGAAAAAAGACTTTTAAGGGTAGAGATGACCTAAGAACTTTTGTCTTCAAGTTCCATTGAAAAGAAGCATATTGCTTTTACTTAGCCGGCTTAGTGGCATGTCCTTTCATTGCCCTTAGATGTGTCTTGGGAAATGGGATTTGTGTGTGTGTGTGTGTGTGTTTTCCAAGCATGTGAGTATGTTTATGGATGCTTGTGTCCAATTATATGCATGGAAGTCTAGAGGGAACCAGAGAAGAACATCAGTATCTTCCTTTATTTCTATCTATCTAATTACTTTGCGTGAGGGTCTCTTAATAACCTGGAAGCTCACTGCTTTGTCTAGGCTGACTGCCCAGTGAACTCCCACTAACTGCCTGTCTCTGCCCCAACCCCAATATTGGGTTAAAGGCCTCTGGTGGCATGCATGGCTTTTTAGATGGGTGCTGGAGATTAAATTCAGGTTTTTTTTCTTACACAGCAAATACCTTTACCCATAGAGCCATCTCCCCAGCCTCAGAAATAGGATTTTTTAAAAGAAGACTTGCTTATTTTTATTTTATGTGTGAGTATTTTGCCTGCATGTATGTGTACCACATGTGTGCAGTGCCTGAAGAGGCTAGAAGGGACATCAGAATCTTCAGAACTGTAGTTACAAAGGTTGTGAGCCACAAGTACATTCAGGGAACTGAACTCTGGGTCACCTGCAAGAGCAGCAAGCACTCTTAACCCCTGAGACATCACTCTAGTTCTAGGAAAGTGGGGTATTTGATGGTGATTGCGTCTCAGTGCATTTTCCTATTAAGGTTGGCATAGTGTGGATGTCTCCAAGGGCCTGTGTGTGGAAAACTTGCTCTGCAGCCTGAGTTGTGTTTAGATATTTAGGAAATAGAGCCTTACAGAAGGAAGTTAGGTCACTAATACTTATGCCCTTAAATGGGATACTAACATCTAGATTCTTCCTGACTTTGTGATTCCTGGCCTCCATCACCTAGATAGATCTCCTGTACTATGTGCTCCCACCATGCCACCATGGGTCCAAAACAACAGGTGGAGTATCCATGGGTTTAAACAAGTTGACCTGTGAGCTATAATATGCCAGTCTAACTCACGAGTTGTCCACTTGAAGTATTCATTACAACGATGAAAAACTAATATGGAAGAGTACTGTCAGGCAGAACTTTGTACGTGGAATACTACTTTTGATTGAGTTCTTTGGTTTTCCTTAATATAAGATAATCACACACACACACACACACATACACACACACACACACACACACACGCACGCACGCACGCACGCGCATGCACATATTTCACTACCTGCTCTGTGGAATACTCAAATAACTACCTTATGACATACTTAGAAGTATTTACAGATTTGTTTAGAAATTCATCATGTCCTAATTAAAGCCAGAATGTGGTTATACCCTCAATGATTAAGAGAATTTACTAAAGTGAGATTTTAAGCTTCGTTGACTTCAAAGTAACACAAAGTACAGCAACACAGCTAGCTATCCCTGGATTTGTCCAGTGTAAATACTCTCAGTGAAACGTTGAGCTATGAATCTTTCTTGCTCCTTGCTCAGAGGTTACAGCAGGGGTTTTCAACCTTTCTAGCACTGTGATCCTTTAACACAGTTCCTCATGTTGTTGTGTCCCCTAACCCTAAAATTGGTTTCACTGCTAATTCATAACTGTGATTTTGCTACTGTTATGAATCATAATGTGAATATCTGCTATTTTGGTTGGTCCTAGTGACTCCCGTGAAATGGGTCCCAACCTACAGGTTTAGAACCACTGGGTTAAATTTACCTTTCTACAGAAGTCTTTCATTAGCAAACATTCATGGATTTTATAACTCATGTGTCATCCAGCTACTGTTAGACAACAACCCCTTACATCCTTCTGTACAAAGGCCTTGCTAAAACGGATGTTACTTGTATTTAAATATTGACTATGAATTTGGAAAGTAGCCATGATGCTCAGTAAGAATTAAAGCTTTCTTCTTGTCACCTGAGAGCAAATAAGTATTCTTATTAAGAGACAGAGACAAGCTAGATAGTGCTTCTCAAATTAGAGAAGTGCATCTGCCTCACAGAGACCTTTACTTCAGAAATTATTTTATTCTAAATTTTATTTTTCTAATGAGCCATCTAGTATGTTTTTGTCTTTTGGATAGTTAAAAGCAACACAGTGTGTTGCCCCCCTGGAGAATTTGCTATTCTGAGATTATAGTAACAAGGATTATGGTCACATCCATTTGCCCTGTACTATGTTTTTTATTTTTTCCATGTTAAAAACTTTATTCAACTTGGAATTTATTGTATCATATTTTATATGTAGGAGTGAATGTTAGTCCATTCACCTCCCCAAATATTATCTAAGATGCCCATGATATTCCGGGTAAAACACCCTTGGGTGGATGATTGATAAATGATACTATCAGAATTTATGCCTTCATGAAACCACTAAGTTTTCAAATGGTTTGGGACCGGCCTCAGACCGCCTGTTGATGACCAAGCATTCATGAACTGAGTGCTTACTTCATTCTGTACATTGCATCTGTTTGCTGATTTTTTTTTTTATTCAGTTCTATCTATTGTTTTTTAAACACCTGTCAGCACCACAATAATTTCTTATAATTTTAAAGCAATGTATTTTAATAAATAATAATAAAGCAAGGGTGAATTTAATTATTTACCCCTAAGATGCTGAGGTTTCAAGTGTGTGCTAACACACCTGGCTCAGTACATCAGAATTGTACAGACCAAATCTTTAGCAATTTTAGTATGCACATAGGTGATATATTTTTGAGTTTAGGGTTGGCTTTTGTGTTGGTTGTCCATACACAGTTTCCAAAGCCATGCCTGTCCCTACCCCATCTCCTGTTTCCACTGAGGAATCTACAGATTTTCTTTAGTTTTAGGATTCTTCCCATGGTAATGATGGTCATGGCACCTGTGGTGGAAAGGGTAATTGATATGTGTTTTGTGATTAGCACTGGATAGATAGGAGTGAATTACTTACTATCTTACAGTGGATATTTCTTGTGAATGAACAAATACTAACTCTTTATGCACAATTCAAATATGCAATGGGGACCTGAAGGCTGGTATGTTAGGAGGGTATTACAAGAACCATTCATTTGGAAAGTCTGTTTTTCTTCTGCTCTCTGCAAAGATAAGGACAAAATCCTAGACGAAAGAAACTTACTAGATTGGTGGCCTTTGTTCTTCTACTTTGTGTGTGTCCTGGAAAGGGCATTAACTTTGGAATCACGCCGACTGGGCTAAATTCTTCCCTCTGTCAATGGCCTATGTTATTTAAGTCACATTAATTTTTCTTTTAGTTTTCTATTAGAAAAATAAATGTAGCTCTCTGATTTGATTTAAAGATCAATTAAGTAAATGTGAAACTCCTAGTATTACCTAATTCAGTATCAGTTTTCTTTTCCTTTCATTCCTAAGTGACAACAAACGTCTGTTCAGAAAAAGCTTCTTGCACCGGGTGCCTTTTCTTCCTGGGCTAATGGCTTTATAAAGCTAATCCCTTGGTTTTTTTCCACAATGCTTCTATTTTTCTATGTGTCTTTTATTTTGTGTTTCGCCAAATTATAGTGCTGGCAAAGTTCTTAGCACAAAGCACTCTACAGGATGGAATCAACACCACCTTGTTTTCTTGGTGTCCTCCATCACCTCTGGCTCTTACACTCTTTCTGTTTCCTCTTCCATGGGGTTTCCTGAGCCATGAGGCCAGGAATTTGATGGAGGTATCTGTTTTGGGGACAGTGTTCCAAAGTCTTTCCTTCTCTGCATATAGACTGGCTGTGGGGTCTCTATACTTGTTCCCATCTGCTGCAGGAGGAGGCTTCTCTGGTGATGGCTGAGCAAGTCATGGGTCTCTGAATATAACACAATACTGTTGGGAGTCATTTTACTGCTGTGTTCTTTTAGCAGAACAGTAGTATTTGGTTTCTCCCTAGGTCTCTGGACTATCTAGTCTCAGGATCTTGGCCACCCAGCTGTATCAGGGATAGATTGCATCATGGAGTAGGCCTTAAAACCAGTCAGATCTTGATTTGTTACTCCCACAAGTTTTGTGCTGCTAATGGACCAGCTTATCTTGCCGGCTGGTCACCATTGTAGATGGAAGGGTTTACCCTTGGGTTGGTGTTTGCCTTTCTCCTTTGGTAACATGCAAGTACCTTTCAGTACCATGAATACTAGTCATTTGGGATGAAGGTCCTAGGTAGGCCTCAGCTTGACTTCTCCATGTTCAGTGAGTTTTGTAGGTGTTGTCTTCAGCAACAAGGGCTTTCCTTTCAGTTTGAACAACCAATAGCTTTGGGAATAGTCTGGCATGGGTTGGGGTTCCCATGGGGCCCCTTTGACCAAGAACTCAATTAGCTATAATCCATTCCCAGTACTGGAAGCTTCATTTGGTGACAAACAATGTCCAGTTGGGTCTCTGTCTACTTCATTATTTGAGTATTTCATTTAGATTGCCTTTATAAATGGTATATACCACGAAGCTTCTACTGTATTAGGATTCCATACAACCCATCAAATGGCCCTTAGTTTTAGCTGTCCCCTAATATTCCTTCCCTTTTACCCCCTTTTCTGTCTCCTCTCCATTCCATCTTCCTGTTCTAGACCACACCATCTTTTCAAGCTGTAGCTTTCTATTACATTCCCCCTTCTTGGGAGAGCCACCCCTTCACAAGTTCTTTAAACCCTACCTAACCTCTGTGGTTATACAGATTGTTTATCAATGACTTAACAGCTAGCATCTACATATAAGTAAATACGTACCATATTTGTCTTTCTGGGTCTGATTTACCTCATTCGGGGCATTTTTCCCCCTAGTTCCATCCATCTACCTGCAAATTTCAGGGTTTCATTTTTAAAATACCTGAGCAACATTCCGTTGTGCTAATGTGCCATCATTGCTTTATCCATTCATCTACTGACGGCCATCTAGTTTGTTTCCAATTTCTGACTATTATGAGTAGAGCCTCAGTGAATATGGTTGAGCAAGTGTCTCTGTAGTAGGATGAAGTGTCTTTTAGGTGTAGACTCAGGAGTGAATCTTAAGGTAAATTGATGCTCGTGTTTCTGAGAAACCACCACACTGATTTCATAATGGCTGGAGAAGTTTGCACTCCCAGCAGCAATGGATGAGTGTTCCCTTTACTCTATATTCTTGCCAGCATAAGCTGTCATTAATTTGTCATTAAGTTGGCCCTTCTTATGGGTGTAAGATGAAATCTCACAGTAGCTTTGATTTGCATTTCCCTGATAGCTAAGGATGTTGAACATTTTAAAGGTGCTTCTCAGCCACTTGAGTTTCCTTTATTTGAGAATTCTCTGTTTAGATCCGTACCTCATTTTAAATTGAGTTATTTTTCTTGATGTTCTTTTTTTTAAAAAGTTCTTTATATATTTTAGATATTTGCTCTCTATCAGATGTGTAGTTGGTAAATCCTTTACCCACTCTGTAGCCTGTCACTTTGTCTGAATGACGGTGCCCCTTGCCTTTACCAATGCTTTTCACGTTCTTGAAGTCCCATTTATTAATTTATTTTTAGCTCCTGTGCTTTTGTTGCTCTGTCTTCTTCGTTGATCTGTCTTGTTTTCATGTTAATGAGCTCAAGACTATTGCCACTTTCTCTTCTATCAGATGCAGTCTATATGACCTCATGTTGAGGTCTTTGATCCATGGGGAGCTGGGTTTTGTGCAGGGTGATGCATATGGATCTATTTGCATTCTTCTGTGTACAGCCATCCTGTTTGACCAGCACCATTTGTTGAAGGTGTTGTCTTTTTCCTAGTGGGTCTTTCTGGTTTCCTATAAAAAACAAAATCAGGTATCTATAGGTGTGTGGTTTTACATCTACATCTTCAATTATATTCTGTCGATTAGCATGTCTGTTTTTGCAAGGTTTTAATCACTGTACCTCTGCAGTATAATTTGAGAATGAGAAGGTGATAGCTCCAGCAGTTCGTTTTATCATTCACGAGTGTTTTAGCTATCCCATGATTTTTGTGTTTTCATATGAAGCTGAAAATTGTCCTTTCGGCTTCTGTGAGGAATGGAGACCGTGTTAAATCTATGGATTGTTTGGAAGGGTGGCCATTCTTATTAGATTAATCCTACCTATTCATGAGCACGCGAGACCTTTCTATCTTCTAACATCCTTTTCACTTTCTTTCTTCAATGTTCTAAAGTTCTTATTAGAGAAGTCTTCTGTAGGATTGTCTGTAGTTACTTTAAGATATTTTATATTTTTTAATGTTACTGAAATAGGTGTTGTTTCCTGACCCTTTCTCAGTCTGTCATTTTGCATAGGAAGGCTATTGAATTTGTTAATTTTGTATCCCGATACTTTGCTGAAAGTGTTTGTCAGCTGCAGGAGTTTCCTAGTGGAATTTTTGGGGTTATTTGTCTATATAATCATAATATCTGCAAATAAAGATACTTTGACTTCTTTCCTTCCTTTTTATATCCCCTCGATCTCCTTCAGTTGTCTTATTGTTCTAGTTACGACTTCACGTGCTATCATGGACATAAGCAGGAGTGGAAGCCTTTTCTCATTCCTAATTTTAGCGGCAGTGCTTTCAGTTGTCTCTATGTAAGTTGCTGTTGGTTGGGTTTTTGCTGTAAACTGCCTTTATTATGTCGATGTATGTCACCTGTATTTATAATCCTTTCATGAAGAGACCTTGCATCTTTAAAAGAACTTCTCTGCATCTAATGAGATGATCGTGTGGTTTTTGTCTTTCAGTCTGTTTTTATGGTGGATTACATTTATCAATTTCTCTGTATTGAACCATCCCTGCATCTCTAGGATTAAGACCACTTACTGATGGTCGACAATACTTTTATTGAATTGAATACTTGAATTTCGTTTGCAGGTATCTTATGGAGAAATTTTGCATCTATGTTTATGAGGAAAACTGTTCTGTAATTCTCTTTCTTTGTTGTGTCTTTATATGGTTTGGGTATCAGGTAAAATTGGACAATGTTCCTTCTGTTTCTAGTGTGTAAAAGAATTTGAGGTGTATTGGAATTAACCCTTTTTGAAAATCTGGTAGAATTGTGTGTTAAATCTACCTTTTTTTTTTTTTTTTGGTGTTGGTAGACTTTTAATAATTGTTTCTAGTTCACTAGGCAATTTAGGTATGTTTAAGTTGCTAACGTGATCCCTAACTTTGGTAGGTTGTGTATATCAAGATATTTAGCAATGTTTTTACATTTTTTATTTTATTTTTATTATTATTAATTTTTTAGATTTCCCAATTGGGGTAATGTGTTTTTAAATTATGTCTTTAAGATGTTCTGGATTTCTTTGGTGTGTGCTGTTAAACCCCCTCATTCATTTCTAGTTTTGTTAATTTGGATCTTTTATCCCTGCTTTTTAGTTAATTTGGCTAAGGGTTTGTCAATTTTATTGATTTTCTTATAGGGCCAACTCTTTTTTTTTTTAATTTCAATTTATGACTTTAGTGAAGTCATATAAACAAAATATGTTAACTCAATGTTTTTTAAAAATTTTGGTTATTTACATTTCAAATGTTTTCCCCTTTCCAGGTCTCCCCTTTGGAAACCCCTTACCCCCTCCCACCTCCCCCTGCCTCTATGAAGGTATTCCCCTCCCCCACCCACTTCCATCTTCCTTCCCTGGCATTCCTCTATACTGGGGTGTCTAACACTCTCATCCTCAAGGGCCTTTCCTCCCACTGATGGCCCTCTTCTGCCACATATGTGGCCAGCACCACTGGTCCCTCCATATGTATTCGTTGGTTGGTGGTCCAGTCTCTGGGAGCACTGGGGGACCTGACCAGTTCACACGGTTGCTCCCTCTCCATGGGGCTGCAAACTCCCTCAGCCCCCTCAGTCCCTTCTACAACTTCTCCATCTGGGACCCCACGCTCAGTCCAACATTTGCTGTGAATTGAATCATGGGTGTTCCAAACCTTTGGGCTAATATCTGCTTATCAGTGAGTACATACCGTGTTCGTTCTTTTGTGACTGGGTTATCTCACTCAGGATGATATTTTCAAGTTCCATCCATTTGCATGTGAATTTCATGAAGTCATTGTTTTTAATAGCTGAGTAGTATTCCGTTGTGTAAATGTACTTCATTTTCTGTATCCATTCCTCTGTTGAGGGGCATCTGGGTTCTTTCCAGCTTCTGGCTACTATAAATATGGCTGTTATGAACATAGTGGAGCATGTGTCTTTATTATATGTTGGAGCATCTTCTGGGTATATGCCCAGGAGTGGTATAGCTGGGTCCTCAGGTAGTATTATGTCCAATTTTCTGAGGGTCTACCAAACTGATTTCCAGAGTGGTTGTACCAGCTTGCAACCCCACCAGCAATGGAGGAGTGTTCCTCTTTCTCCACATCCTTGCCAGCATCTGCTGTCATTGGAGTTTTTGATCTTAGCCATTTTGACTGGTGTGAAGTTGAATCTCAGGGTTGTTTTGATTTGCATTTCCCTGATGACTAAGGATGTTGAACATTTCTTTAGGTGCTTCTCAGCCATTCGAGTTTCCTCAGTTGAGAATTCTTTGTTTAGCTCTGTTCCCCATTTTTTGTTAGGATTATTTGGTTCTCTGGAGTCTAACTTCTTGAGTTCTTTGTATATATTGGATATTGGCCCTCTATTGGATGTAGGATTGGTAAAGATCTTTTCCCAATCTGTTGGTTGCTGGTTTGTACAATTGACAGTGTCCTTTGCCTTACAGAATCTTTGCAATTTTATGAGGTCCCATTTGCTTATTCTTGATTTTGGGCATAAGCCATTGGTGTTCTGTTCAGGAATTTTTCCCCTGTGCCCATGTGTTTGAGACTGTTCCTCCTTTCTCTTCTATTAGATTCAGTGTACCTGGTTTTATGTGGAGGTCCTTGATTCACTTGGACTCGAGCTTTGTACAGGGAGATAGGAATGGATCAATTTGCATTCTTCTACATGTTGACTGCCAATTGAGCCAGCACCATTTGTTGAAAATGCTGTCTTTTTTCCACTGGATGGTTTTAGCTCCTTTGTCAAAGAGCAAGTGACTGTAGGTATGTGGGTTCATTTCAGGGTCTTC
This sequence comes from Rhynchomys soricoides, assembly GCA_019843965.1. Classification (NCBI taxonomy): domain Eukaryota; kingdom Metazoa; phylum Chordata; class Mammalia; order Rodentia; family Muridae; genus Rhynchomys; species Rhynchomys soricoides. The sequence continues at coordinate 1,611,265 of JADRCH010000176.1, forward strand.
AATTCTATTCCGTTGATCTATCTGCTGGTCACTATACCAATACCATGCAGTTTTTTATCACTACTGCTCTGTAGTACAGCTTGAGGTCAGAGATGCTGATTCCCCCAGAAGTTCTTCTACTGTTGAGAATAGTTTTTGCTATCCTGGGTTTTTTGTTCTTCCAAATGAATTGGAATTGCTCTTTCTAAGTCTATGAAGAATTGAGTTGGAATTTTGATGGGAATTGCACTGAATCTGTAGATTGCTTTTGGCAAGATGGCCATTTTTACTATATTAATCCTGCCAATCCATGAGCATGAGAGATCTTTCCATCTTCTTCCATCCATCCATCTTTCCATCCATCTTCCAAGTCTTTCTTCCGAGACTTGAAGTTTTTGTCATACAGATCTTTCACTTGTTTGGTTAGAGTCACACCAAGATACTTTATATTGTTTGTGACAATTGTGAAGGGTGCCATTTCTCTAATTTCTTTCTCAGCCTGTGTATCCTTCGAGTATAGGAAGGCTACTGATTTGCTTGAGTTAATTTTGTATCCTGTCACTTTGCTGAAGTCGTTTATCAGCTGTAGCAGATCTCTGGTGGAGTGTTTCAGGTCACTTAAGCATACCATCATATCATCTGCAAATAGTGATATTTTGATTTCTTCCTTTCCAATTTGTATCCCTTTGACCTCCTTTTGTTGTCTAATTGCTCTAGCTAGAACTTCAAGTACTATATTGAATAGATAGGGAGAGAGAGGGCAGCCTTGCCTAGTCCCTGATTTTAGTGGGATTGCTTCCAGTTTCTCTTCATTTAGTTTGATGTTGGCCACTGGTTTGCTGTATATTGCTTTTACTGTGTTTAGGTATGGGTCTTGAATTCCTGATCTTTCCAAGACTTTTATATCATGAAGGGATGTTGAATTTTGTCAAATGCTTTTTCAGCATCTAATGAAATGACCATCTGATTTTTTTCTTTGACTTTGTTTATGTAGTGGATTACATTGATATATTTCCGGGTATTGAACCATCCCTGCATGCCTAGGATAAAGCCTACTTGATTGTGATGAATGATCATTTTGATGTGTTCTTGAATTCGGCTTATGAGAATTTTATTGTGTATTTTTGAATTGATATTCATAAGGGAAATTGGTCTGAAGTTTTCTTTCTTGGGTCTTCGTGAGGTTTTGGTATCAGTGTAACTGTGGCCTCATAGAATGAATTGGGTAGTGTTCCTTCTGTTTCTATTTTGTGGAATAGTTTGAAGAGTATTGATATTAGGTCTTCTTTGAAGGTCTGATAGAATTCTGCACTGAACTCATCTGGTCCTGGGCTCTTTTTGGTTGGGAGACTTTTAATGACTGCTTCTATTTCTTTAGGGGTTATGGGACTGTTTAGATGGTTTATCTGATCCTGATTGAACTTTGGTACCTGGAATCTGTCTAGAAACTTGTCCAGCTCATCCAGATTTTCCAATTTTGTTGAGTATAGGCTTTTGTGGTAGGATCTGATGATTTTTTGAATTTCCTTAGATTCTGTTGTTACATCTCCATTTTTATTTCTGATTTTGTTAATTTGGATACTGTCTCTGAGCCCTCTGTTTAGTCCAGCTAAGGGTTTATCTATCTTGTTGATTTTCTCAAAGAACCAGCTCCTGGTTTTGTTGATTCTTTGTATAGTTCTTTTTGTTTCTACTTGGTTGATTTCAGCCCTGAGTTTGATCATTTCTTGCCTTCTACTCCTCTTGGATGTATTAGCTTCTTTTTGTTCTAGAGCTTTCAGGTGTGCTATTAAGCTGCTAGTGTATGCTTTCTCCAGTTTCTTCTTAGCAGCACTCAGAACTATGAGTTTTCCTCTTAACACTGCTTTCATTGTTTCTCATAAGTTTGGGTATGTTGTACTTTCATTTTCATTAAATTCTAGGAAGTCTTTAATTTCTTTCTTTATTTCTTCCTTGACCAAGTTATCATTGAATAGAGCATTGTTCAGCTTCCATGTGTATGTGGGCTTTCTGTTGTTGTTGTTGCCATTGAAGACCAGCCTTATTCCATAGTGATCTGATAGGAGGCATGGGATTATTTCAGTCTTCTTATATATGTTGAGATTTGTTTTGTGACCATTACATGGTCAATTTTGGAGAAAGTACTATGAGGTGCTGAGAAGAAGGTATATTCTTTTGATTCAGGATGAAATGTTCTATAGATATCCATTAAATCCATTTTGTCTATAACTTCTGTTAGTTTCACTGTGTCTCTGTTTAGTTTGTGTTTCCAAGATCTATCCATTGATGAGAGTGGGGTGTTGAAGTCTCCCAGTATTACTGTGTGAGGTGCACTGTGTGCTTTGAGCTTTAGTAAAGTTTCTTTTATGAATGTGGGTGCCCTTGCATTTGGGGCATAGATGTTCAGAATTGAGAGTTCTTCTTGGTAGATTTTTCCTCTGGTTAATATGAAGTGTACTTCTTTATCTTTTTTGATGACTTTTGGTTGAAAGTTGATTTTATCCGATATTAGAATGGCTACTCCTGCCTGTTTCCTGCAACCATTTGCCTGGAAAACTATTTTCCAGCCTTTTACTCTGAGGTAGTGTTTGTCTTTAACACTGAGATGTGTTTCCTGTATGCAGCAAAATGCTGGGTCCTGTATATGTATCCAGTCTGTTAGCCTATGTTTTTTTATTGGGTGATTGAGTTCATTGATATTAAGAGATATTAAAGAATAGCGATTGTTGCGTCCCATTATTTTGGGTATTATTTTTATGTTTTTATGGCTATCTTCTTTTGGGTTTGTTGAAAGATTACTTTCTTGCTTTTTCTAGCGTGCAGTTTCCCTCTTTGTGTTGGCGTTTTCCATCTATTATCCTTTGTAGGGCTGGGTTTATGGAAAGATATTATGTAAATTTGGTTTTGTCATGGAATATCTTAGTTTCACCATCTATGGTAATTGACAGTTTTTCTGGGTATAGCACCCTGAGCTTGCAGGTGTGTTCTCTTAGGGTCTGTATGTGATCTATCCAGGATCTTCTAGCTTTCATAGTCTTTGGTGAGAAATGTGGTACAATTCTGATAGGTCTGCCTTTATATGTTACTTGACTTTTTCCCTTACTGCTTTTAATATTCTTTCCTTGTTTTGTGCATTTGATGTTTTGACTATTATGTGACAGGAGGAATTTCTTTTGTCGTCCAATCTATTTGGAGTTCTGTAGGCTTCTTAAATATTTATGTTCATCTCTTTCTTAAGTTAGGGAAGTTCTCTTCTATAATTTTTTTGAAGATATTTACTGGCCCTTTAAGTTGGGAATCTTCACTCTCTTCTATACCTATTAGCCTTAGGTTTGGTCTTTTCATTGTGTCCTGGATTTCCTGGATGTTTTGGGTTAGGAGCTTTTTGTATTTTGCATTTTCTTTGACTGTTGTGTCCATGTTTTCTGTATCTTCTGCACCTGAGATTCTCTCTTCTATCTCTTGTATTCTGTTGGTGGTGCTTGCATCTATGACTCCTGATCCTTTCCTAGGGTTTCTATCTCCAGGGTTGTCTCCCTTTGTGATTTCTTTATCGTTTCTATTTCCATTTTTAGATCTTGGATGGTTTTGTTTATTTACTTTGCCTGTTTGTTGTCTTTCCTGTATTTCCTCTTTAAGGGCTTCTAGCTGCTTACCTGTGTTCTCTTGTATTTCTTTAAGGAAGTTATTTATTTCCTTCTGAAAGTCTTTTATCGTCATTATGAGAAGTGATTTTAAATCTGAGTCTTGCTTTTCTGGTGTGTTGGGATATCCAGGGCTTGCTATGGTGGGAGAACTGGGTTCTGATGCTTCCAAGTTGCCTTGATTTCTGTTCCTTATGTTCTTGCCCTTGCCTTTTGGCTTCTGGTTTTCTCTGGTGTTAGCTGGTCTTGCTCTCTCTGACATTGGCTTGTCCCTCCTGCAAGCCTTTGTGTCAGTACTCCTTGGAGACCAGCTCTCTCTGAGAGCAATTTGGGTTTGGAGTGTTGTGGTACAGGGTCAGCTCTGGGGTGCAGATAGAAACCAGAAGAATCCTGTCTCCAGCTTTTCCTTGGTTCCTATGTCCTGATGGCTCTTCAAGGGTTCCTATTGATCAAGGAATTTGAACAGAAGTGGTGGTATTCCTGTGCTTGAAAGTGTGTCGGCACTCCTGGGAGACCAGCTCTCTCCTGGCACTATTTGAGTATGGAGTCCTGTGTCACAGGATCAGCTTCCTGGCCGCAGAAGGAAACCAGAAGGCCACTCCTCAATCCCTGTGTCCTGAGGGTTCTGGGTGGGTTCCTCTGAGCAGAGGTGTTGGCCTTACCGCCTCCACCCCCCATCACAGGCTTGTCCACACTTCTGGTAGGCTAGCTCTTTCCCTGTGCTTAGGACAAACTCTTGTTTCATTGATTTTTGTTGTTGTTGTTTCTGTTTTATGAGTTTGATGCCATCTTGCCACTCCTTTTGAGTGTGGATTTCCTCTTTGTGTTATAGAGTTTTCAGGTGTGTTATTAAAGTTTCTTATGTGAGATATCTCTAATTTTTTATGTCCCATAAATATGGATATGTTGTGTGTTCCTTTTTCATTCAATTCTAAAAATATTTTAATTTCTTAAATTTTCATTCAGTAGTGAGTTGTTCAGTCTTCATGAGTTTATAAGCTTTCTGTTGTTTCTGTTGCTGTTGATATCCAGTTGTAATGAATGGTGGTCAGAGAGGATGAATGGTGTTATTTCAGTTTTCTTGTATCTGTTGAAACTTGCTCTGTGTCCACGTATGTGGTCCATTTTGGAGAAAGTTCCATGAGCTGCTGAGAGGAAAACATATTCTTTTGTGTTTGGATGACGTGTTCTGTAAATATCTGTTAGTCCCCTTTGGTTATATTGTTAGTTAGCTTCAGCATTTGTGTTTGTTTTTTGTCTGGTTGACCTGTCTATTGGTGAGAGTGGGATACTGAAGTCACTCTCACTGTGTGAGAGTGTCAATATGTGATTCAAGCTTTAGAAGTGTTTCTTTCAGAAACTAATTTCTTCTTGGTGATATTTCCTTTGATAAGTATGTAATGTCTTTCCTATGTCTTCTGCTTAGTTCTGGTTTGGACTTTTTTTTGGGGTTGGGTCAGGTATTAAAATGGGTACACCAGTTTGTTTTTAGTTCCATTTGCTTTGAATAACATTTCCCATCCTTTTATCCTGAGATTATGTCTATTTTGATGTTAAGATGTATTTTTTTGGATTCAACAGAAATACAGATCCTGTTTTAAATCCAATGTGTTAGTCTGTGCTTTTGCTGGGGAATTGAAACCACTGATGTTGAGAGATATCAATAAGCATTGTTTTTTTCTCTGTTATTTTATTTCTGTGGTGTGCATTTTTCCCTCTTTCTTTGATTAGAAGGTCTGATATTATTTATTCCTGTGTTTTCTTGAATGTGCTTAGTCTCTTCAGGTTGAAGTTTTTCTTCTAGTACCTTCTATCATGGAATGTTTTGTTCTTCATTTATTGAAAGTGAAAGTTTTGCTGGGTATAGTAGTTTGGGCTGACATCTGTGGTATCTTAAAGTGTGTGCAACATTCTTCCAGGCCCTTCTGACTTTTATAGTCTCCATTGAAATGTCAGGTGTTTTTCTGATAGGTTTGCAATTTTATTATATGATATTTGGCTTTCATCCCTTTCAGCTTTTAGTATTCTTTCTTTGTTCTGTTTAGTTAGTGTTTTGTTTATCATATGTCAGGGGAATTTCTTTTCTAGTCTAGTCTATTTCTTGTTCGGCATTTTTCTTGTACATCACTAGATGTTTCCTTTTTATGTTGGAGAAATTTTCTTCTGTGATTTTTTTCTGAAAATATTTTCTGTGCCTTTGACCTGGGTTTCTTCTTCTTCTTCTTCTATTGCTATTATTTGTAGATTTTTTAAATTGTGTCCCAGATTTCCTAGATGTTTTGTGCTTGGATTGGATTTTTTTTTTTTTTTTTTTTTTAGATTTAACATTTTCTTTGGCTGAAGTATCCATTTCATCTATCTTATCATCAATGTCTGAGATTATCTCTTCCATCTCTTGCATTCTGTTGGTGAGCCTTTCCTCCGAGGTTCCAGTTCAAGTTCCTTTTATTTTTTATTTTCAGTTTTCACTCAGTTTGAATTTTCTTTATTGATTCTATTTCCTCTTTCAAATCTTGAACTCTTCATTTCCTTCTATTGTTTGTTTCTGTTTTCATAGATTTCTTTAAGAGATTTACTCATTTCCACTTTAAGGACCTCTAACATATTCAGAGAGGCTATTTTGAAGTCCTTGTCTGGCACTTCAGCTATGTTGCAATTCTCAGTTCTTGTTGTAGTAAGGTTGTTGGGCTTTAGTGGAGATGCATTGTTCCAACTGTTGTTCATTGTGTTTTGGGACTGGTGTCTAAGCATCTGGGGTTGGAATGATTTTAATTCTAGGTGATGATATCTGGTTTTATCTTTGTTGGGTGGGTGTCCAGTCCTTCATTTCTGTTGCCATCACTGTTTTTTTGGCAGAGTGTGTTGGTTGTGGGTTTCCTGGTTGGTTATGGTTCTGAGATCCTGTCTGGTGTGGCCATGTGTGGTTTCAGGTTAGAAAGTGTTTCTTGGTGTTTGGAGCTGACACTTAGGGAGCGAGATGGGCTAGAAATGATGAGTAGATCCACCGAAGGGAGGAAAGCAGGATGTGATGCACCACCAAGGTCTACATAGTTTTCTGGGAATAGAGGCACAATAAAAAGGGAGGCCATAGCAGGTAGTCTGGTACAGAATTGGGGATGAGACTGTAGTATTGGATATGGAGGGAGAGTGAAGGTCTGAAGACAGCCCACCTGATTTCTCTGGCTGCAGGTTTCCCAGGGAATCAGTGCAGGTTTTGGTGGTTGAGATAATAGGTGCTGTGGTGGGAAAGGGTATAGGAGAAGTTCTGTGTTAGCCTCTGGAGATGGGGGCAGAGAGAAAGGAGAGGCCAGAGCAGGCAGTCTGCTGCAGAGCTGGGGATAAGACTAGGGAATTATGTTTAGAGGAGAGGAGGGAGGTCAAAGATCTGAAGATTGTATACTTGTTTCTCTAGCCAGTGTGGTCATTGGGTTCCCATGGAGTGACTAACTATTGACCATAGTTCTAAACCAGAGACCCTTGAGTCACTGGTGATTTAGAAAGGTAATATTGAATATTTGGGGTAAATAAAGACACTATTTCTAAAAGAGTAAGAGAAATTAGATGCATATTATTCATTTTTATTTAATAATTTTAGACTATCATAAATAATATTTGCATTTGTTCATGTCATAATAGCCTTGAATACATTCACAGAAAAATTATATTTAATGCTTGAGCACTGATCATGATTTACTTTTTACGATTTCTTAAAAATTTTGCAACTTTGATTAATTTAAAAAGGGAATGTGTCTTAGTAAGGGTTTTTATTGCTGTCATGAGACACCATGACCAAGGCAACTCTTATGAAGGAAAACATTTAATCGAGGATGGCTTACATAGGCACACATGGTACTAGAGAGGTAGCTGAGCGTTTGACACCTGAATTGGCAGGCAGCAAGAACAAGTGATCCACTGGGTCTGGCTTGAGCTTCTGAAACCTCAAACCCTACCAGTGACACACTTCCTCCAATAAAACCAAACCTACTCCTACAAGGCCATACCTCCTAATAGTGCGATTCCCTGTGGGCCTATGGGGGCCATTTTTATTCAAATTACCAGAAAACACAAGTTGTTTGGGAGACATTTTAAAATCTATCCTTCCTTCCTTCTCTACATTTCCGTTCCTCTTGCTCCTTCTTGCCTGTGTTTGGTGAATTACTAAGCTGTTTCCCCAGTAACTGACTTGTTTCTTGATCAGCTTATACTGTATTTCTGTGCTTCACATTATTTTTTATGTTACTCAAACCGAGGAAACTCTTTTTGTATGTCAAAAATCTCAGTGCAAGATGAGAGTTGTGATGATAATTTAATGGACATTAATTTTCTTTCTAGCATGCTTTGCTGCTTCCCCTCCTTGCTGTGTTGGCATTTTCTGTTATTTGTTTCTGCTTCTGGAGTTCTGGCCATCCAATCCAGGGCCGTGTAAATGTAAGGTAAGAGCTTTACTGTTGACCTATAATCTCATTTCCATGTTTTTCTCTTGAAGTGCCAGACTTTCACTGATTTTGGCAGAATCAAAGTGACTCCACTCCAGGGGAGGGTGTGAATTAGTGTGCTATAGGCTTATGCACATAAAGGCAGCAGGTCCCATCCTACTAATGTTGGTTCAGGGAAGGTTCAATCAGTGAGCAGATGAAGAGTTGGGAGTTAGAACACATGAAACCACCCATCCCTATTGGCTCATTTTGAAACCACAAGAATATGGTAATGAGGTAAAGAGCATAACCTGAAAAATCACAGAAAAAGGACTTAAATATCTACATTGAAATTTACTATTCCATGAGCTCTTGAGTCTTTTTGTTGTTTAAAATACTTTGTATTTTATTGTTTTTTAAAAGAGAAAAAAATAGCTAACACATACATACATGTATTATTTTTACTTTTATAAGAGGAACAATTGGTTGCAAAACCACAAAGCTTATATTAGAAGACCAAGATATATTTGTGTATTAAATTTTTTAAAAAACTTATTTATTTTATGTATATGAGTACACTGTAGCTGTCTTCAGACACACACCAGAAGAGTGCATCAGATCCCATTACAGATGATTGTAAGCCACCATGTGGTTGCTGGGAATTTAACTCAGGACCTCTGAAGAGCAGTCAGTGCTCTTAACCACTGAGCCATCTCTCCAACCGTAAATTTTTTTAGATTTATTTTATGTCTATGAGTGTTTTGCCTTCATGTATTTATGTGTATCATCTGCATGCCTTGTGTCTATGACAGTCAGAAGAGGACATCATATTCCTCAGAACTGGAGTTATGGGTGATTGTATGACACCATGTGTGCGCAGGAACAAATCAGAATTCATGATGTGTTGGGTTTAGCGTGGCATACTCAATTTGTCTATCTACATGAATGTGCGCACACACACACACACACACACACACACACACACCTGTCCATCTTCTCTTTTCATAGATGTTTTCTTCTTTTTTCTCTTCTTTCTTTTCTCTTCCTTCTTTCTTTTCTTTCTTTCTTTCATTCTTTCATTTTTCTTTCTGACAGTTTATCACCTCCTCCCCTGGCCATTCCACTTATAAATATCTATCTTTTGCTCATGCTAAGATGATTTCCTATTTGACAAATTCTTCACTCTGCTGAACTCTGACATCATATGCATAAAGAAAAATGCACAATTCCCTTTGGAATTGACTGATAATAGACTACTGTTGCTTAGTCTCACTTAGTCTCAGTGGACTCATAATTCTTAATTAGCTGCTATTAATAAATCAATGTATATTATTTCCCCAGTGTTCTCGCTTGCTTTCTATTGCTGTAATAAAATGCTTACCTATATGGGGAGGAAAGGGTTTATTTATTATATAAAACTTACAGGTTACAAACTTTAATTAAGGAAGCCGAGGCAGAAATTCAAGTCAGCAACCTGGAAGCAGAGACCATGGAGGAATTTTGCTTACTGGTTTGTTTTCCCTGGCTTTCTCAGCTTGTCTTCCTACACAATCCAGTACTGCCTGGTCAGGCATACTACCTACTGTGGCCCACATTAGTCAATAACCATAGGCAAGATCTCAAGTCAATATGATGAAAATGTAGTATTAGATTAGTTTTTAACTATGGCCATACTGCCCTGAATGAATCAGATCTTGGGAGCTAAGCAGACTTGGGCCTGGTTAGTATTTGGATGGGAGAAATTAATTTCCTATTCACACATGAAAGTAGGATTTAAACAGAGACCAAGTTCATTATTCTTTAAATATTTATTTTAATTACTTTAAATTTTGCAAGTGCACATGTGTGCACACATGGTGTGTGTGTGTGTGTGTGTGTGTGTGTGTGTCCATGTGGGCATCTTTACATGGCTGCAGATACCCTTGAAGGTCAGAGTCATTGAGCCTCTGATATTCCTGTCTCTTCATACTCAGTTACAAGTATGCATCACCACAGCCAATTTATTTGCCACAAGGAATCAAACCAAAGGCTTTGCTGACATATCTTCTATCAGTTGAGCCACATCCCCAGCCCTAAAACATTACATTTTTTTGGTGCATGTGAATTTATCAATTGAGATTCATAATATATTCATTGTAATGTCAACAAAATTGCATGTATATTTGATACTGCACCTTAAAAGGCTTCTTTCTATGTTGTACTACACATAAACGTACCTCTTTTCAATGAACACTTCATAATAATAGATCATAAGTTAGCAAACCTCAAACCATCCTTTGACTGAATGTTTAAGTTGTATTCGTATTTCACTCACATGAGCATTGGAGCAACAGTTGAGTGTTTTCTCAACTATTCTTAGCATAGCCTTTTTATGTCTATATGCCAGAAATGAAAATAACTACATTCTAGCAAAACACACACACACACACACCACATAAATTCCCACACACATATGTGTATACACACACATACATTCTCACACACATATGTGTACACACACATCTTAATTCATGGGCAATTTTCATCGTTTATAGCACTGTTGCTTTAATCAGATGAAGTATCTTGAAGTAAGTCTATATTTTAGAGAAATAAGGTGGAGTCAGTCTGGAGGGGTGGAGGTTGAAGGACGAAATCAGTCACTTAGCTCTGCATCTTGATACCTCCCCTCTCCCCATCCTGTGCCTGGGTCAATTCCTCAGGTTGCTGAGGGATACACAGGTGAGACAAAGGCAGTTGACTTAAGTACATTGGTTGGCTGCTTTAACACATATGCCTGTGATTTAGTGCTGACTGTTGAAACTGACTTGCAGTCTCCTTTGTCTTTCATTATCCACAGCATATAACTCAATTAGGTCACTCACCACACTGTTTGAAATCTACAGAACTGAAGCATAAAACCTGACAGAAGTGGGTGACATGGCTCAGCAGATGGGGTGCTTGCCTCCAAATCTGATAACTGGAGTTGGAGCCCACATGTTGGAAGGACAGAAATCGCACAATTTATCCTCTGACCTCTGCACAATGGGTGGTGGCATGGCATGACATGGCATGGCACAGATACTTTTATAAATATCAAGTGTTCCTCCTATCTGCCTCTGGTGACTATTTTATTTCCCCTTCTGAGTGGGAGTCAAGCATCCTCCCTTGGGCCCTCCTTGTTATTTAGCTTCTTTGGGTATGCGGAGTGTAGCATGGTTGTCCTGTACTTTATGACTAATATCCACTTAGAAGTGAGTACATACCATGCATGTCCTTTTAGGTCTGGGTTATCTCACTCAGAATGATATTTTCTAGTTCCATCCATGTACCTGCAAATTTCTTGATTCCCTTTTTTTGTTTTTTTGTTTTTTTTTTTTGTTTGTTTTTACAGCTGAACACTATTTCATTGTGTAAATGAACTGCATTTTCTGTATCTGTTCTTCGGTTGAGGGACATCTGGGTTGTTTCCAGTTTCTAGCTATCACGAACAAAGCTGCTATGAACATGGTAGAGCATGTGTCCTTGTGCTATGGTGGAGCATCTTTTGGTTGTATGCTCAGGAGCAGTATAGCTGTGTCAAGGAAGAACTATTTCAATTTTTCTGAGAAACTGCCACATTGATTTTTAGAGTGGTTGTACAAATTTGCACTTCATCCAGCAATGGATGAGCGTTCCCCTTGCTCCACAGTCTCTCTAGCATGTGTTGTCCTTTGAGATTTTGCTGTTAGCCATCCTGATGTGTGTGTAAGATGCTATTTCAGAGTTGTTTTGATTTGCATTTCCCTGATGACTAAGGATGTTGAACATTTTAAAAAGTGCTTCTCAGCATCAGAGACTCCTCTGTTTATAATTTTCTTTTTAGCTCTGTACCATACTTCTTAAACTGGTTTATTTTGGTTTTGGGTGTTTAACTTTTTGAGTTCTTTATGTATTTTGGATATTAGCTCTCTGATGTATACAGGGTTGGTTGGTGACGATCTTTTCCCGATCTGTAGGCTGCTGTTTTGTCTTATTAGCAGTGTCCTTTGCCTTACACAAGTTTTTCAGTTTCATGAGATCCCATTTGTTAGTTGTTGATCTTAGTGCCTGAGCTATTGGTGTTCTGCTCAGGAAGATGTAAAACCTAAAATGTCTTGAAAATACAGTCTTTCTACTGTGGGCTCTTAGAAAATAAAAAAAGTTAAATACTTTCTTACTTTAAGAGGGAAGAACCAGGGCACAGTTATAATCAGATCGAAGCAAAACCAAATTCCAACAATGTAAATACTGTACATAATCAGGATTCACTCATGATCTTCTGGGCTCCTCCAAGGGGCTTGTGTCACTTCTCCCCTCTGAGGCACACACAACTTATCTTCTAGGCTGAAGCTGACTCTACTACACTGCTATTGCTGTTCTTGGTAGTTATTCCATGGTACTGGCAAAAATGCTAAGGTCTTCTTCTGCAACAGGGTGCACTTTCACCAGTAACCTCTCATAGGCTCCCTTCATGATGTCAAGCCTCAACTTCCCTGCAAGACCCCTTCAATCCCGAGTCTTCACCTGCCATGGGGCTGCACCCTCATCAGTGGCCTCTCCTGGCTTCTCACAGTGCCAAACCTCAGCTGCTCTCTATGACCCTGTAATGGCTATTCCTGGTTGTCAACTTGACTATTTCTGAAATGAACTACAATCCAAAATTGGAGGGCTCATCTGTGATCCAGATCTTGAAGCTAGAAGATACAAGTTTCTGATCTGGATCTTGGCATGGAGATCTTGAGGCATAGTGGCTATGAAAAGCTTAGGTCTAGGCAAGGCAGTATTCAACTTTAATCCCAGAAGACTAAGGCAAGGAGATCTCTGAGTTCCAGGTCAGCCTGGAACAAAACAAGTCCCAGATCCAGGCATGGTGATACACATCTTTCATCTGGGCCACACCTTCTTCTGGAGACCTACATAAGGACATTGGAAGAAAGAAGGTACACTCTCCTTCGCCTGCATGTATTTACTTGCCAGCACATCTGTTGGAACCTACTTCCTTAGAAGACCAGCTGAAACAACTAGCCTAGTGGGACTGAGCAACTACTAGATCCTTGGACTTCCCATTCACAGCTGACCATTGTGGTGTAGTTGGACTACAGACTGTAAGTCATCATGACAAATTCCTTTAACATATAGAGACATTCTGTAAGTTCTGTGACTTTAGAGAACCCTAAGACAGACCCCTTCGTACCTTCAAAACCAGTACTACTTGGGTGATTCTTATGCTATTAAGTTTGGCTGCCAGAGCAAGGTACAACCTTGGCTACCTCTGCAACACAGCTTCTATATACTAACTCTCAGGAAACACTTCCCAGAAGATTACATCATAGCAATTTTGCTCTTTTCTTAAACACTGCCAATTTCTCAGCTCCAGATGACCACTACTGAATACCCCAGGAAAGCAAAGGTTTCACTTTAGTAGTTCTGGTATCTTGTTAATAGCAGTTGATTCTTTAGCACCAGCTAACCAGAACCACAAAATTTTAATTTGAAATAACAAATGGCTCTGATAAAGTCTTTAATTTTCCCTCTGAAATGTCACAAGCCAGGCTTCCATTGTCTGTACTGTTCTGACCATTATTATCTTCCAAGCTCATACAGAACAGCTCACTGAGCTTTTCTAGCCCAAAGTCCCAAACAAACCTCTCAAAAACAGCATTGTCAGGTCTGTCACTGAAATACCCTACTCCTGGTACCAACTTGCTTTACTTGGGTTACTATTGCTACAATGAAACACCATGGCCAAAGCTACTTGGGGAGAAAAGGGTTTATTGGACTTACACTTCCCCACTGCATTTCAGCATAGAAGGAAGTCAGGACAGGAACTTCAACAGGGCAGGGACCTGATGCAGAGGCAGGAGCTGATGCAGATGCCATGGAAGGGTGCTCCTTACTGGCTTTCTCCTCATGGCTTGCTCAGTCTGCTTTCTTATAGAATCCAGGACCACCAGCCTGGGGATGGCACCTTCCACAATGGGCTGGACCCTCCCCCATCAGTAACTAATAAAATGTCCTACAGCTGGGTCTCAGAAAGGCAGTTTTCTTCATTAAGTTTTCCTCCTTTCTGCTGACTCTAGCTTGTGTCAAGTTGACATAAACCTAGCCAGGACAATGTATATATGAATAACATATGTTGCAAATATTTTGTTGTAATTCTTTGATTGCCTCTTGATCTTGGTTTTGGATATGTTTTGGGTTTTGTTCCATGTTATTTTACTTAAAAAATATAGCATTGTATTTATCAATCTCTTGTTTCACTGGGTCTGAGTTTTGAGACAATAAAGCCTTTGCTCACATTCAGATTAGAAAGGGACTCAATGAATGCTTTATTCTAGTACAATCAGGATTTCATTTGGTACATTGAGACATATGATGAATTTGGAATTTATTGTTATAGTGTTAGACTACATTAATTTTCCTTTCATTTTCTAAATGGCTAGACAGTTGTCACATATAAGCTGAAATTTGCCCAAGTTTTGAGATGTATATTGTGTATATAGTGTTATTTTTTTATTTAGAAAATTTAATGTGTATGGGTGATTTGTCTACATATGCTTGCATTACATGTGTTGCAGTGCCCAGGGAGGCCAGAAGAAAGTGCGGGATCCCCTTGGGATTAGAATGATTAATGGTTGTGAGCCACCATGTGGATTCTTGGCAATTGACCTGAGTTTTTTAGAAGATCATCCAGTGCTTTTAACTGCTGAGCCATCGCTTCAGTTCATAGATGTATGCATGCAGTAATTTTTTGGTCTGTTTTTATACTTTATATTCTGATGATTTTATTTTAATAGAATAATTCTTCATTACCCATGGAATAAATGGAGCAAGTAAAATAAACATGTTTCTTCACCTTTAAACACTTAAAATACTTTATTACATTCTGCTTATTGGTGTGTGTGTATGTGTGTGTGTGTACTCATGTCTGGTGTGTTTGTAGAGGGCAGGGAACAACTTGCAAATCACTTCTCTCCTTCTACTACATGGGTTCCAGTATCAAACTCAGGTTGTCAGGCTTGGTGGCAGAAACCTTTTCCACTGAGACGCCTTACTGGTCTTTGAACACTTTTGAAATGGAGTGAGAAACTCTATATTGTGAGAATGATAATTTTAAGAACTATTTATTTTTCTCTTTGGAAGTTTCTTTATCTGTATTCTAGTGTCTAATGTTGGCCGGATCCTACTTCTGTCATCTTAGAGAGAAAGAAAAATCTACCTTGGCTAAAAACACATCCAAAGCAAACAATTTCAAGATAGTGAGTGGAACCATTCCTATTTGTGGTTGAATTTGAGAAATCAGGGAAGGAAGAATGAAAATACAAGCTGTTTTTTCCACTTAGTTGGGTGGTTGAATTAGCTGACCTTTAAGGTCTCCTCCACTAAGTTTTATGGCTTCATGAATCATTCTGCTGACTCAAGCCAAGTTAGTGATGAAATGGCTGTGATGATGTGGGGGTCAGAGGTGAACTGGAGATGTGGTGAGTTTGTGGGAACAAGAGTAAGAAGGAAGAGATCTTAAATGACCAAGTACAGTTAGGGAACAACTCCTCCATCCCTTTCAAAGACTTGGTAACAGGGAATGGGAAGCAAAGATATACATTAGTGGGAAAATATTTAATGGATTAGGAACGGTTTAGCAGGGCTGACATGATCCAGGTGGCGGGGCATTTCACAATTGGTCAGAATTTCGAGGATGAACAGAAGATAACACATTTCACTTGTCAATGAACCAACAGCATCCTTAGGAGTGTGAGGAAAAAGGCTTAGAATTATTCGGCCTGTTTCAGAGTTCATAAAAATACTCATGATTAGTAGAAAGGCTCGCAGCAAAGCCTTAGCTTTCTTGCTGCTATGAGAGGATCTTCCTATCACCAAAAGCACCCAAAATATTTAGAGTAAAAATGTATGTATAGACGGCATCATGGATAAGGAAATACTGCTTGCCTTTGTATGACCCAATAGGCACGTACAAGAAGGAAATATGACCTCAGATAAGACACTAATATAAATTGTAACATGTAAAATATAAAATTATAACGTAAAATTTCCTACATTTAAAATTATCATAACCAGATTTTAAGGAGGGAGATGTTAAAGGAAAGTCAGAGGTGCCATCTATGAAAAGATTTTTCCGAGAACAGATGTAAAGTACCTTGAATTTGATGATGGCAAAAACATTTCCTTTGCCCAGTTCAGGTCATGAAGGGGAAATTTAGTCTGCCAATCCTTGCCTTTGGCATTGAGTGTGCCGATATAATTGTGTCTTAAGAAAATAATTGAAACTAACAATACAGCAACAGCACAAGAGCAAAGAAAAGCAGGGAGCCCTGACTGTGAGGCTGAGAGCAGCACCATGACAACTTCAAGCAGAAATGTCGTCTTTTTCCATGACAGCAATGATAAAAATAACCATGATAACTAGAAAGACTCAATGCAAAATCTCAGCTTTACTGCTCCGGCCATCACATATCTTTCTATTATCACAGAGGTGAGGGAAGCCAGAATGAACATTCATGTGCTATCAGCCCTGAGACTAAGGAAGTCAGATCTACCTTCGAATGGCCTAGTCTCCCTGGCTGTTTTGTGAACTTGGCTTCACTTTTCTCTCTTTCTGAATAAGTGAGACTCAGAAGGCAAGAGAGCTACCCCTGTACAGACTTCTATGCACAATGTATCTCTTCCATTCTCAGTTGAGCAGAGAACAGTAAAAATTCCTTTTATTAGCTTGCTGGCCTTATTTTTCTTTCTTTTTGGGTATTCCATTATAACCGAATAAGATACAAGACAATACTCTAATTTTTTTTTTCATTTGTTATGACTTCCCAAATTCCTAAAATATGATCTCCTTTGGAGAGAGTTTTGTGAGTTGCTGAGAGAAATGTGTATTCTGTAGCTGTTTGATATACAGTTCTGTAAATAATGATTAGGTCTATTTGGTCAACTGTTCTCTTTAACCCTGTAGTTGCTGTTTTGATTTTCTTTTATCTGAATGATCTATCTGTTGAGGAGAACGAGTTATTCAAGCTACCCACTATTATTGAAGCTGTATCTCTCCACTCTTTCCATCCTGTTGTGTTTGTTTCATGCAATAATATTCAGGATGTGTGTATTTATAATCATTATGCATTCTTGGTAGATTGTCCCTTTTATCAATGTATAATGACCCTCTTTATTTGTCTTAGTATACCCAGAGGTGTGACTCCTAGATGATTCCAAATCTTGTCAAGGTAAACCATGACAGGGCTTTTTACAAACACTGAAGTGCAAGTATGAAGACCAGACCCCATCAGCCAATGGGTATATTTTCTGTTAGTGGTATAAAATATTTTAATTATTTTTTAATTAAAACTTTAAATTGATTTAATTAACTCACGCTTTACCAGAATTGCCAATCAAATTCAATGCACTTGGGCTTGCCAGCTGTGTTCTCTGGAAGAAGTCACTCTGTGGGACTGTGATGTGTGAGTGTTTATTAAGGTTCTGCCTTCATGAAAAGGAGAGTTGGAGGAAGAACTGAGCCAAGGGAGGAGTCTGCTAGCAAATCTGGGCTCATGAGATCTGACCACTTGGAAGGGAGCTTGGAATCAGAGATGCCCATCAGCTTCAGGTCTTTATGGTCCTCAACCATTATGATACCTCCCCTCAGTTCTTTCCAGTTCCTGGATTCAAATAAGATCTTAAGAGAAACAATGATCTGCCAATATCTAAGGCCAGCCCTGATGCTGCTAGAGGGTTGGGTGCTCACCACCGTGTAAGCGCCTAGATTACAGAAGTCCCTCCTTTAATTTGTAGGTCTGTCTGACACATCCCTGTGTCTGCCACAGAGTGCCAGACACCCTAAACTTTGAACTGAAAAGATGAACTAGTGGATAAGGATTTTACTCAAGGAAACATTATTTCACCTTATCTATAATAGATACTTAGAACAATGTTTTTTTTTATTTTTGTTTTTGTTTTGTTTTGTTTCTTACTGCTTCATTATTATGCATGGTACTCATTGAGAAGTTTTTTTTGTTGTTGTTCCTGGATAACCAATAATGACCTGCGCTTGCCCTTGAAGAAGTCACAGTTTCAGAGCCTTAGTTTATTTATCTTAAGATGAATGTGAGAATGTTCTATCTTATGAAGAACATAATAATATCATTTGCAGGGCTCTAGAAATAGATTAGCCACTAATAGCTTTCCTAGCAGAGTTCTAATACTTAGTCAATGCCCAATATGTGGCAGCAAATTATGAACAAGACATTTTTGCTACGCCAGTCATCTCTAATGACCACCACTATTGGTCTCATCATTGGCCACAAGCTTCCGTGGCTTGTGTCAGTTCTAAATATGTCTGTGTCCTCACAATACTTTGCAGAGCACTTGGACTTCTTGCTTCCAATGAGCTTTGTTTCTCGTTTTCACTTTGCTTCTTATGCATATTTCTTTTTCATGTAGCCAAAAACTTTGCTTAAACTGTATTTCCCAGGCTACAAACTC